>PCFV01000003.1:0-172112 GCA_002812785.1 Phytophthora litchii | reverse complement strand
TACTCATAATACACAGTTCATTTTGCACGTCACTTTACATTAGCACTTAGTTGTTGTAGCTTTTGGACCACAGTTAGCGCCTTGAGTTCGGTCTGGAAACTATGCGCCTGCTGATCCGCACGCTCGCGCCAATTTTTCTGTAGTTCTTCATCAATAGTTGAGTCTGGCTGGCTGCGTTGGATAGCATTTAAATACAAGTCGAGGTGGCCAAGGTGTCGAAATACATCCGCAAGATTCCACCAAGCTGTCTGCTTCTGGTTATCATAATCCTCGCGCTCCAATGCGTACATGTATACTCTACATGCCAACAAATAATGGCCTTGTTCCAGTGCTCGCTGTCCAAGATTCGTGAGCAACTCCGATTTCTGTCGAGAAATTATGTCGTACCTGGTGGCTCGAATTGATGCACTACCTGGTTTCACATCGGAGATCTTTTCAAGGTTCCATTGCCGTAATGCAGCACGCCACGCTTCATTCGCCAGCACTGCATTTGAAGTTCTAGTGTTGGACGTTTTAGCGGCTGTGAATGCAATTTTTTCGTAGCCCATGGCAGCTAGTGCTAGGATATCACGTTCCAAGTACGGATGAGGTGGTATATCATGGAGGTACGTCAAGTATTCGACACTTTGTTCCCACTCACCGCGCTGTTGTAGTTGTACTGCAGCTAGTAATAGCCATAGAGGGAATTCAGGCCGTCGTGCGAAGTATTCGATCAGCTTTGCTAGCAAACGTAAGGAATCACCAAAGTGTTTCATGTGCATCATCACAATAGCTAGGTCCTGCAGTACTGAAGGATCCACTCGAGTGCCGTGTTCACCTTTTGTAGATACCTTGAGTAAGGAGCAATACAACTCGTGTGCTCGAGACAAATTAAACTGGTCGTAAGATGCGTACCACGCCATGTGATGTGAATAAGCCAGAGCTTGCAACAATTCCCGACTCAAATTCCCTTTTCTCATTTCGTAGAGCCGTTCTAGTAAGGATGCAGCATTCCAGAAATCACTCTCATGGTAAAGATCCATTCCGCGCTTTTCAACAACTTCATCAAGGGGTGCATTTTCAGGTATCCTGCTATCGACTGACGTGGTCGACTGTGCGGCTTCGAATGCAGCACGCCGTGTTTCTTCCTTCTTGGCGAGGTGAGAGAACCACCACCTTGTGAGGACTCGCCGTAACTTTTTGAGAGCGTTTTTCTCAATGGACTCACGAAAGCGACTTCGAACCCAGGCGCGCCGGTAGAACTGCTGGATTCGTGTACAAGCCTGCCTCCGGTGCGTGAGTAGAATAGCAATCGCTACTTCCCTCAATTTGCGAAGATACAGTTTACGCATCCACCAGCGTTGTATCCGCCGAGTCATTACGTTTTTCTTAAGTTTCACGTAAGGATGCACTCGTCGTACGAAAAATCGACGAACTCGCACCTCTGCCAATTGTTTCATCTGCTCTCTGTCTAAGTGTTGTTTAACCACTTCGCTATTATTCACTTCGTTCAGCAATGTGTCATTTTTTGCTCGAGTTTCTTCTGCTGCGTCTTGAAGAACCAGGAGCATTGCTTTCTTTGTTCGAGCTTGACCTAGCATTCTCATTAAAATCACAATAAATTGGATACACGTTCGTAAGAGAGTCAACGACGAGTGTGCCTTCGCTCTACGTTCAACTTCTTCGAGTGCACGACGTCGTCTATTGGCTCGGTTAAGTTTTCGACGTCGGAGTCGGTGACGAGCAAATATTGCCTGAATAATAATTGCAGCTGCATGAACGTTTACGGCCTTGAGATTCTCCTCGTTAGGTCCTGCTGAATTATCGGTGAGTTTATCATCTTCAGTAGAACTGTGCACAAGCTTCTCGATCGTTGGTGAAGGTACATTACTGTCTTCGTTTGCTATGCACACTCGTTCTTCGAGTTCTGTCAGAACATCTGCAATTTCTATTCGTTCACCTGTAGTCCAGCACATCAGAGCGCTTGGTGCCACTCCTTTCCATAGTATTGGTAGCCTTGGACGCCTTCTGGAATATTGTACGTAATGGTTAATTTCTACGAGGTTTACATCTTCATCCAAATCTTCTTCGTGAGTATTTGTGATCTTATCTGTTGGTTTTCTCTCGTGCATCACGTTGAGTCTAACGTGAGGGTATTGTATGGCTTTAGTCTCAAATTCCTGATTGCGGCGAAATCGCTGTCGTCTTGTCACGTGCGCTCGCCAAATTGCTGTAGTCTTTTTCATCAGAGCATAGGTTTTCGAGTAGAAAACTAGTTCGTCAACTCCGCTCCAATTGTGATTGGGATCAATCTTGTGACAGCGAAGCTTCTCAGCCTTTTCTGTTCTGAAGCGATACCAATCAAACGCAACGTCCGAATTCACTAACCACTGTGGTTGTACTAATTGTATCACTCCTGACTTTGTCACATTCTTTTCTCCAGAGGACGGTGCCACCGAATTAGTAGTTGCTGTATGTGGCGGTATTTGTAAGTCACTTTTGCGTTTCTGGGGCAAATGTTTAAGCCGCGTACTTGTTGGTGATCCAGTCGATGAGAAAGTTGGTCTAGTTTGGACGTTGAAAACAACGGAGGTGCCTTTACACATCTCACAATTCCAAATTGGCGAGGAATTACTCGGTTCGGTAGGAGAATTATGCTGCAGTTGTCGAGTCAGGAACGCAGGGTGCTGCTTGAGAGGAGGCGAAAAACAGTAGAGGTGGCAGCGAAACGAGCATGTTGCGCACTTCACCATGAGCTTCCCATTCAGATCACTTTTGCAGTGATTACAGCATTTTGGAGGTAGACCACGTTTTGGGTCTCCATCGAGGACTGCGGCTGCCTTCCGGCGGCGCTTGAACACCTTGGTCTGAATTACATTGTTCGAGTCATCTAGGATCGAGACGTCTGATTGCTGCTCTTGTTGGTATTGGTTCGTACTACAAACTCCACCTTCGCTTTCATCGTCGGCATAGAGAGCTACGAGAAACTCGTTGACCTGGACACCCACCGCTCCCATTGCAATCTGTCTTCTGGTATATAATATCTGGTGTACAGAAGTCACTCACCCCCCCAAGAATAGTTCTTCAGTAAAAATGACGCACCTGCTTCCACTGGATATTGCGCAGTTTCGATCAGGGCTCTATGTATTCTTGGTTTGTGACACTGGTGATTTGTCCTCAATACATTGCTTCCATTCTATGCCACTACTGGGTGCTCCACGTACTTCCAATCCCATTCTTCCCGGCGCAGCTCGACTGTAGGCCAGTAGTGGTAGTCTGTTTTGAGCGTGAACACCTTGGGCTTGGTGTTGATCGAAATAGTCTTCAAACGCACTGATTCACGATTGCCCAAACGTTCCACCACCCGCAAGAAATCATCCAAGGTTCGTGTCGGCTCTCCATTGACTTCCACAAGCCAAATAGTTGCGCGCAAGCCGTACTTATGCGCCGGGGAGCCGTAGCACCACCGCGAGCAATACACACCGCCGCCGTCCTCTGGAATGTAGCCCAGACTCGCAACAGCATAGTGAGGGCTTTGAATGACCAGACCACACCAGACAATTACTCGGTCTGTGCCCATAGCTGAGAGTTGAGACGTCCTGACAGTAACCTCCATTTCTTTCTGGTCTCGCACAACTAAAGCCTTCAGATCTGTTTTACCGTCCACAGCGGCTTCCACATCAGAGTCGCGCACCACCACCTGGCCATCAATTGCTAGCAGCAAGTCGCCGCTTTCAAGTTTCCCGGCACAGTCCGTACCAGCGGCACAGCGCTTAATTCCCAGTACTTGACGCTTATCTTCGTAACACGACTCGAGCTTCTGAATCCATGAGTCGGAAAGCCCAAGACCTGAGCGTGCCTTTGATAACGAGTAGGTCAGCAATTGCGCAGGTAGGATGTTCACTGATGTCGGGATACTAGACACCCGAAGTTCATCTACGATGGGCCGGACAATACTGACCGGTAGACCACGGAAGACTTCCTTGCGACCAGCGTTGTCCTGGTAGCTGAAAGAAATCCAAAGTGCGTTTACCGCACCTGCATCATCAATGAAAACACCGCCCACAGATTTTGTGATACGATCAAAGTGCAAAACTTCGATGTTGCACGCCTTGTAGCGCGGTGGCTGGAAATCGCGAAGTACAAGCCGGTCAAGTTTTGTTACGACAGACTTCATGGTGACCACGGTCCAGTTGCTGCTCAGTCCGATGTAGTCGACGGTCTCACCGACTTCTAGTGGTTTCTCAGCCAACACAATGCTCTCGATGTGGTTGGCAACAGCGCCCAGTGCCTTGGGATCGTATTGAACAATGGAAAAATTGTGAACTGGGTGTACGAAAACCACTTTAGCGGGGATTTCAACCGTAGCAGCAATAGTAATTAATACGTCTCCCAACGCAATGGGGACGGTATTTTGATCCACGAGAACAAAGCCATGTTCTGCATCCACCACGACCCCCATTCCATGGTAGCTTGAGCTCGAAATGCCATCAATCATATAAGGAATGTCAAAAGACACCATCACTAGTGACAAAAGCGTCTTTTTACCGAGCGCGTTGCCTCCAGGAAAGCTCAACGGGGCCGGTGCATATGTCGGATTTCCATTTGCTGAATTTACAACCGCTTTCTCGACATTTGATTTATCCGGGGTATACGGCATGGAATACCAGAGCCCATCTACGTCATTTCTTGTACACATCTGCATCGGGAACCAAAGGCGATCCATCATAATGAAGGCTGTGCGGACACGGTGACGATCACGAATCATAAAGTACCGCAACACCGTTCGGAAGCCGTTTGGAAGCGAGGCCATAACGCGCGCGAAATCATCAATCGTTGGGGTGGGCTGACCCGCGACGGATGTGATGATACAGGGCTGGGCTAGATGCGCCTTCATGAACATGTGACCTGCCTGTGCTAAATACACACTTCCCACCGGCAATGAAGCATTGCGAGCTTGTTGGTAGGAAAGCGCGTGTACAATGCCACCTCCAATCTCCAAATATCTGTCGGGTGTGATGAAATGCAAGTCCTGGATGTTGAGTGTGACTGTAGACTGCTCGTCTCCACGTTGAAACTGAGCCTCAACAGTCTCTCCAACGTGCGAATCCAGGTATTCTTCGATCGTCAAGAACGTCGCTCCGTACTGTCCAGCAAACCTGACAAGCACGTCCCCAGTCTTCAATAAGTCATGTGCTGGTCCTCCTTGAATCACCTGGTCTACCACTAGCATGCCTGTTTCCTGTGGGAATTGTTTTCGCACGAGAGCTTCCGTCTCTCCAGGTAGTCCAAGTCGTCTTACTTCATTAAATGCAGTGTGCCTGAAAATCGTCTGTATAGTGCCACGCGGTACTGGCTTTCCTTGCTGAATCAGTCCTAGTACCCGTACAACACGATCCAGTGGCAGGTAGAACGATGAGGCTGCTTTCTTGGCGCCTCCAGCATTAAGTGCAATAGCACATCCATCAATATTGAGTACTGGAGATCCACTGGACCCTCCGCTCGTACTACTAGCTGCAGCAAAGTAGAAAGTGTTGAAGTCATTGTACGTACTGGATCCATAAGATGGTGCGTCTCGATCCATCTTGGCCAATATACCCGGTAGGATAGACAGCTTCTCTCCTGCGTCATTTCCCACGACACGGATCTCGGCACCGATCTTTGCGGCTTCGGGACGCAGTGGAATCTCGTGCAGCTGTAGGAACTTGACTTTCTTCGGGTCGAAGTGGAAGAAGCCAAAGTCGTGCACAGGGTCTCGATATATAGGTACGAGGTCTACCTCTTCTTTATTGAGGAAAATAGCGTCGGCAACGACAGGCCCGGGTGTCACCACGTGGCGGTTGGTTAGGATCAATCCACGCTCCATGTCCACCACGAATCCCGTAGCTACACTGAAGCTGGCGCCATTACCGTCAAAGGCACGTACACTCAACAGGCGGATGCTTACGATGGCGCGGATGCACTTCTCGAGGCTCTGCAGCCAGCGTTTGGACTCACCCGTAGCTGCGTCCACACCAAAGCCATTAAGTTGGAAGGTCGACGTTGACGTCTCGGAGTGGCAGGGCTTGAGCATCGGTTCGTCGTGCTGCTGTTGGTCCTCCATACTCGACAGGGGGAATGACTGGTAGACCCTGCAGCGCTTTATTGCAAGTGAGATCAGACGTAATACGACAAAACTGAAGTTAACTCATTAAGTACGAATCGAAGCAGCAATGTGGACCACGTCATGTTCAGGATGGCTACATTCCTTTCGGTGCAGTCCACTTCAACTTGCATATGCATTCCTCCTCCTTCATCCTTCATGCACACTTATGGCGTGAACTGTGGAGGTGTCGTCTCCTCTTCTTGCCGCTTGGACATTTTCTGGATGATTTCTTTCCGCTCAGGATCACCCTCCACAATTTCTTCTTCTTCAGTCGTCGTCTCGAGCTGGGTGAACTTTGGCATGTTCTCGTTGGGCTTGTACTCGACACCAAAGGCTTGGTACACTCTTCGTTCCCGGTCTTCCATCCACTTGGTCAGCTCCTCATCTTCAGCACGACCGAACGGCGTCTCGAGCCACTCCTTCTCGAACTCGTCGGGACTGCCGCTCGAACAGATTGTTTCGTGTCCGCCTTCGTCCTGTGTGTTGGAGCGCGACCACATCATCTTCAGTTTCTTGACATTGATCTCGCGCTCGTGTGTCGCCTTCAAACGTCCCGTGGAATCCTCGTAGCGTCGCCGCACTGTGCCAACGCGATGGCCACTGTGATCCAGCATGGTCGAGTAGGTATACGAGTACGACGTGTATGACGGGTGAGGCACAGTGCCTTCAGCACCAGCTGAGGTTTCCTCCTTGTCAACAGCAGCCTCGGTTCCCTCCTTCTCCGGTGGGCTATTTGCGCTGTACTCCGGTGCCGCGGCCTCCAACGTCTCTTTCGTCGCTTCATCTGGTCTCTTGATTGGCAAGTCTTTGAAGAATTCGTTGTCGTCATGATGTAGCTTTGGTAACATGTCCAGGGAGAACGGCGCAAACGGTGGGAAGCGAGGCGAGAACACTCGGCGAGCCATCACTTCCACGTCCATGAGCGACTGCTCCAGTGACGCCAGCGGATACCAGAGCGACGGCTGTACCCGATCCCACATGCGAATCGTACGGCGAGACTGCATTTCACGTGAACTACTTCGAGCAAGCGCAGCTGAGCCTGACCACAAAGCTTGGGCCGAACGAGTAAGTACTTTGCTTAGCATCTCAATCTGCCACTTGAGGAAAATGCACAAGTGTGGCTTACCAAACATAAGCCATCACAACGCAAACTACCACGTCACGTAAGACAAACCACTATGGGACGCTAAAGTGCCAGTGAATTTCCTTAGCAAACACCTACGAGAACGGGGGGCAGGGAGACTGTCCACTTGCTGCCAAAAGCAAGACACAAAGCATCTACAGCCACCGCGCAAAAGAAACCAACGCACGGCTCATAAGCGAAGGTCGGTCAGTGCCTCCCGTCTATCCGCGTACCTTTCTCTAAACAAACGGTCGCTTGTTACTTTCTCATTCTTATCGAAATGCCAGTTAGGCCATCAGGTTGTTGCCACAGCTTCGGCAGAAGCGCGCCTCTGCTGGGTTCTGCGTCGAGCACGAGCTGCAGAGACCTGGCTTGCGCTTCGGTTTACTCTTGAACGCACTCTTTTTCTTCTTTGGCTGAGGTTTCAGCTCTTCGATAGGGCGTTCGATCAGATAAGACCCTGGTACGTAACCACGTTTGTTTCTCAACTCCACCAGCCACCAACCATCATCGTCCTGTCATGTAAAAGTACGCTACCGTTAGAACACCTTACACTCCCATTACGAAGGTATAGTGAACGAACCTTCTGGAGTATAGCGACTTCATCGCCCGGATAAATAGTCAATTGTGTGTCATCCTGGGCGTCGAACCGATAGCCAGCAATACCCTTGGACACCGGGGCCATGTTTTCTCTGTCAAATTGCAACATCAGCACCAGACGCATATTTATCTAGTAAAATGTTGCACGTACGGGAAGCTGGGCTCATCCAACGCAATTGCCTCGTGTTTGCACTTTGCGCAAACAGCCTGACCTTCATGCTCGAAGAAACTCTCTGCTGGACGTTAAAACAACACCAGAACCGTCTGTATTAGTATCTCGCAACCATCAGACTAAGTGAATAGTTATCTGCGTACCTGAAAGGGAGGCGCTGCATTGGTAACACACAAAGCAGTCCGGGTGGTAAAGATGATCGAGGGCCTTGACCACTTTTCCTTTAAGTACCTTGTCGCATCGGTGGCACTTTTTGCCGAACCGAGCTTGATAGCATGCTTGATGGAACGCCTGAAGTGATTGCAAAAGGTGAGCTCAAGTTACACAGCTACCCAGATTGGAAAACAAACATTACCTGGTTGTCCTTCTCTGCGTAGCCATCATCTTCGGCGATAACACGGCTGCAGTGGCTGCATTTGAAGCACTGTAAATCACAGGCAGCAAGCAGCATAGCGTTAGCTTCTCCTGCATCCACAACAGACTCCATAGTTGCCACACACGCACCTCATAGTGAAAGTACTGGTTCAAAGCCCCAACAGCTTCTCCCTCGAGGACAAGTCCACAACCTCCGCACAATTCGCGATCGTCCTCATCAGAGAAGGTTTCTTCGTTCTCATTCACGGTCTTTTCGATCGTAGAGCGTCGTGGCCTATTACGTTCAGCAGCATCCTCTGAGATGCCGCTTAGGTCGGACAAACGATCATCGTTGTAAGACTCGAGATCAAGCACTTCCGACAAACGCAGCGATTCTCTTTGACCGGTGCCCATGTATCCAGCGTAGTCTCCGTCACTAAGAATCGAGTCAAGATCTGATACTTCGGAAATGCGGCCATTTTGGCCTGACATGTCGATAGGCGTGGCTTCCAGATCAAATTCGTCAAGATTCGACGTGCTGGATCGAAGGCTATCAGCTCCAGTGCGTCCGTGGCCATTCGCCACAGCCGCAGCAGCAGCTCTTTGCAGGGCTTCAGCCTCTGCTGCCTCTCTTTCTGCTTGTGCACGAGCAGCCGCAGCCGCTTCAGCCTCGGCTCTCGCCTTCGCTCGAGCTGCTTCTTCAGCTGCCTTTTGCGCTTCAAGAGCCTTTCGCTCCTTTTCTTCCTCCAACGCCCGTGCCGCAGCAAGAGCGGCTTCTTTCTCTGCCTTCGCTTTAGCAGCAGCCCGCTCTCGTTCAAGGGCGGCTTCTCTCTCCTCCCTCTCTTTTCTTTCTTTTTCCGCAACGCAATCGCCACAGATAAGTATATCGTTCTCCAGCTTGGATCCTGCTTCCTTGGCCTGCTTGTTGCATTTTGAGCATATCATACACAGCTTGTGGAATGCGCCATCACCAGCGCGATACACTCGACCTAAGATTTCCTTATCGCACACAAAGCAGTGGTTGACGTCCTTAGCACAGTCAGCGTGATACGCCTTCTTTTTGATGAGCGTGAAATCTTCGTCTTCCTCAATCGACTCGCGACAACCCTTGCACAACAAGCAGATTTCGTGGAAGATCTGGTCTTTGCAAACCTTCGTGCGACCTAGAATGGTCTCTTTGCAAGCATAGCACTTCCTGAGTTTGCGCACTTCACCAGGCTTAAATTCAGTGCCTCCAGACTTGGCATCAGCACCGCGTGCAGGGCCATTTGGCGGCTTAGGTGCACACGAGTCTGCAATAGCAAGAGCTTCCAATCCAAGCGGCGACTGGTATTCGACTCCTGCCTCTGCTCCCTGTCCGCTGTCTCCCGAACGGCTCTGCATCTCCATAAACCTCTGATTCGAGGCCTCGCGTGCTGCTAGAATCGCAGCATCCGTGATGGGGATAATGGGGTTCTCGATGTGCAGATACGAGCCGGGTACGAGGCCCTTCTCGCCGTCTTTGATGACGAACCACCAGCCATCACTGTCCTTACGAACAACATCCACTTCGTCGCCCTTGGACAGTGCAAGCTGTGTGCTCGGGTCTTGTGGCACGAAGTTGAAGCGTGCCACAGCCTGCTCTTTTCGCGCAGGTTCGGGTACAGGTTGCACTCTACACAACATGTCAGTTTCTAGCAATAGTCTCCACCTCGCACATAAACTTACCCCATCATCTTGATACGCGCCGCTGCTGTGAAGGCCGTGGGCACGGCGGGGACGCTCATCTGGTCGCCTCCAGGCACCTTGGACGCCGCCTTCCACGGATTCTCCTGGGTCGTCACCTGCAGAATTAACAGCATTAAACACCATCTCTGGAAGTTCCAACGATACATTCAAGACGCACCGCCGCCTCGCCGCACTTTTCACAGGCGTTCGCCTCTACAAAGTCTCCACATCTGCGTCACACACGTGGCGTTAGAATCGACAGTTCAAGTGGAAAAAACACTGCACACTCACTTGGGACAGAAGCTCGGCATGGCTCCTTCGATCTCTCTGTCCGCCGCCGAGTGAGCTACTGACTGGGCCTTCCCCCCTCGCTACTGCTTCACGACGACGCGTTGCGTGCACCACGTCGATCGTCGACTGTAAATCGACTGCAGAGAGCCGGGGGCTGCCACTAACATATTGAGATTTCTATGGTGGTGTAAACGTGGCGCACCACCGACACTATTGGCAGAAAAGGTGAAAGTTCTACGTACTCGATTGGTCAAAACTGACTTAATTTTTTGACTAATCGCTGCACAGCGTCAATATGAGCATTTGACTGGAGCGTATCAACGTCAGTATGGACCTCTCGAGTGCGTTCCAGCGTGGTGCGCTGTCTGGCAAGGCACTGCTCCGAGCCCGAGAGCTGGGCGTCTGTGTGCGTTGCTGCCTGCGTTTCGCTGACATCGACGACTCGGATGTCTACGCGTGAGTTCATTGGTTCAAAATTCCATGACCAGGATGTCATTGACACATTCGGTCCCAGCTGCAGTGTACTCACGCTACTGTGCCTTGTGTGGCTCTGCAATGGTGTCCATGTTGCAGCTGCTCGGAGGACAAGCTGGTGGACGCTGTGTACAAGTTTGTGAAGGAGAGCGGCGTGTTGGAGTCTGAGGCGCAGGAAGTTGCAGGTGAGTTGGGTGTGCCATTGAATGTTGCAGTTTACTAATAGTACAATGTTTTTGTTATAACTAGGTTGTACATGCTGTGTGGGTGTGTTGAATGGAGATTTCCACGACAAGATTCTGGCCGATGTTAAGCAATTGGCAGAGAAAGGTGACTACGACGTCAAGGCTTTCGCACTTAACATCAAGTTGCCCAGTGTGGTATTACTGCGCGAGTACTCGTTGCTGAAGTTTCTGCGTTCGGAAGTTGAGAACTTCCCGCGCAAAATGCCGTTCGATATGAAAGATGTGCTTAAGGTTAGATGTAGAGGTGCTTAGTTGGAACCAAGACTGAAGTCCTATACTCACCATCTCTTCTCTTGAATTGGACAGTCCTTCTTGGCGCCTTCCATATCGCGGAGTCTCAAGAATGCTGAGTGTGCTAATGGAAGCGAATTTGCAGTACTGATCGATATCAAGCACGATGAATCCGCGGATGAAGTTCGTCAGATTCCGGCTATTCAGGTATGACGGAAGCAGTGTATGCTCTGCACACGCCAATACTAGTTTTGATCCATTTCCCTTGACTTTTTTTTGCAGAAACAACTAGATGGAACAAGAAAGCGTGGCCGAGGCCCACCACCGGTTTTCGATGGTTTTGGTGCAGTTTCCCGCGCTCTAGCAGCATTATCAGCCATACCTGATACTATCAAAAGTCCACCGACTCGACTCGCAACACCACCGCAGGCTGTAGCCACGTTCGAGCGTGATTCCGTGTATATGCAAGGCCGATACCTGAAATTTCAGCGCGGGCTAAGCCAGACGCCGTGGGTGCTCGATGGCGAGCGAATGGGCGTATCTTCAGTTGAAGAGTGCATCGGCGACATCGCGTTACCATTCTTTCGAGGCACAGGCTACAAGTTCCACACAGCAGGTCGTGAAGATGTCGATGTGCGGATGCTAGGAAACGGAAGGCCATTCATCTTGGAGATTTTGGGTGAGCTACAAAGTCTATGTCTTATCTAGTGTGATGAAGCAAGTTTGATGGCGGTATCTCACCTTGTTAATCTGCCTGTAGATGCCAAGAAAGCGTACCTAGATCAGTCTGAGTACCACCAGATTCAAAAGGCAGTGAATGACGCAAACAATGGAGCTGTTGAAATCGTCCAGGTCAAGAGCTCAACGAAGGACTATTTTGCGGGGTTGCAAGCAGGAGCAGACTCGAAGAAGAAGACTTATTGGTAAGCATCCATGATATGGTCTATCATTATTACTTTCACTGACGAACCTTATCATTCCTGTAGTTGCGTTGTATGGTCAGAAGGTGTGTTGACACCCGAGTCTATTGCAAAAATTGATGCGATCCAAGACCTTACAATTCAACAGCAAACCCCCATTCGTGTGCTGCACCGCCGAACGCTGATGACACGGCCAAAAATCATCCATGCTGCCAAATGTGAGGTATTGAACAAGCATTACATGCTGTTACGACTCACAACGTCTGCAGGAACGTACGTCAAGGAGTTTGTGCACGGCGACCGTGGTCGCACGAACCCCAACGTAGCATCGATTTTGGTATGTTTGTATCTGAACCCGTGGAACTTTTGCTTTCGCATTTTCTGACCGTTCCTGCTGATATAGGGCTGCGACGCTGACATCATTCAACTTGACGTCGAAAGCTTGATCGATGCCCAATAAAGCATTCCTGTTTCCTGGATCATGAGTAGCTTATTACAAAATGTGTTGTAGAGCCATCGCCATTGTTTCAAGTTTACTCTGCAGCTTCAGGAAAATCCAAGGAGTCGTACTGTGCCACATCCCATAGTTCACCAATCTGGTCAAGTAGGTCTTGCGCTCCTTGTGGAAGTGTTGGAGCAACAAGTCGATCATTTTCACTTAATTTCCCAGCCGCAACTGACGAGCGAAGCTCTTTAGCAGCCACCACTGATGATGATGCTTGCAACAAATTAAGGACTCCTTTCGTGTTCGTGTTCATGCTGCTTTGAGCGTCACTCTTCTGCACAACCGTTGCTGCAACTTGCTCTTTGAATTCTTGGAGGTTTAAGATATGTTCCTCAAGAGATTCCTCCATAATCAATCGGAATACACGAACAGTTCGCTTCTGTCCGATTCGATGTGCACGATCCATCGCTTGTAGATCGACAAAGGGGTTCCAAGAGTGCTCAATGAAAATTACAGTGTCGGCACCGGTGAGGGTGAGTCCTAGACCGCCTACTGATGTAGTCAGCAGCAAGACGTCTATTGAGGGATCAGCATTGAAGTGCTGTACGATGTCTGCACGCTTAGCGTGAGGTGTTTGTCCATCGAGACGCCGGTAGATTACTCCAGGCAACGCTTCTCGCAGCATTTGTTCGGTGAGATCCAGAGTTTTCTGCAGATGAGCGAACACAAGACACCGATGGGGAGAGAAATCAGTATCGTTCACACTATCGGCAGAAGCAGAGCTTTGATGAATTCTCTGATCCCATGTTGCGATATCACAGCATTCTACCAAAAGGTCACGCAAGCCCGTCATTTTTCCAGAGTTCTTCCAGTCGTAAAGCGCTGTCTTTTCCTTTGCATTTAACCTGTCCGTAATGAAATCGTTTGCCACAAGCGCTGGGTGTACACATATCTTGCGCAGCAGTTGAAGATTTGTAAGTACATTCGTCATTGGTTTCGCGACTGGGCTCTTTTCTCGTAGCGAGGCTTTCGTAGTTCGATTCTTCGCTGAGCTTGTAACCTTATCATCGGTTGACGATGCAACTGAGTAAAGTCGCTTCTGCAATGGAGAGAGCGGCAATAACACATTGGAGATAATTTTCGGAGGAAGTTCTTCTAGTACTTGGTCTTTTGTTCGTCGTAGTATAAATGGTAAAACCTTTTGATGCAGCGTTGCAATAGCAATGGCTGCCAGCTCCTTTTGTTTCGTTGTCGCGTTTCGCTCTTTTGATTTTGTGATAGGAAGGACAAATTCGCGACGAAAGACCGCAAAACCGCCCAAATATCCTGGCATCAAGAATTCAAATAGAGCCCACAAGTCGGTAACATTATTCTGCAACGGTGTTCCACTCAAGGCAACGCGATGCGATGCGTGAAGTTCCAACACAGCACGAAATACAGCCGTGGATGGATTCCGAATTAAATGTGCCTCGTCAAGCACCACAAAAGTATAGTCTGTCGTCTTCAAGTGCTCAATATCCGTCCGTAATATTGCATAAGTCGTCACAATCAACGTCGGGCCGCTATCCGATATAGGAATGCCATCCTTGTGAAAAAATTTCTTTCGATCGCTAGCAGGAAGAGAATAGTCAACGATAGACGAGAAGAATCCTGGGATATATTTCTTGGCCTCCTGGATCCAGTGATGAACAATAATCGGTGGGCACACTATGAGGCAAGGAGTGGCTGCTATCTTGCTTCCAGTGTTTGGCGACTTTCCTAGCGTGGCGGCCATGGCACAAAGTGTCTGTAGCGTTTTACCAAGACCCATATCATCTGCAAGAATTCCGTGCAGGCTGTTATTCGCCATAAAGCACAGCCAGTCCACGCCATGTTGTTGATACATGCGCAACGAAGTCTCTGGAACCAGCCAAGATGTAACATCAGTATACTGAACAGCTTTTCCTTCGGTGAAGCTCTCTAGAAAACTGCGTGAAACTGCGTTCTCGGTCACAATCGTTTTTAGTGAGTCGGGAAGTAGCTGGTCAGATTCAGAGAGTTCGAGATCCATTTGAAGCGGAATCAACTGAACTAAGGCAGCAAAAGCCCCTGCAGCCAATTTGCGAACTTGATTGAACTGGGAGCTCATTGTCTTCATGGCGTAGTGAACAAGGCTGGGTACATACGGCGTTAAACCACCTCCAAGCGTGTGTACGATATGATTGAGCACCATCACAGCACCTTCGATTGCATCGGATTTTGTTGAGGTATCTACACTGTCAGCGCATGTAAAAACCACGAAGATCAAGTTATACACAGTGAGAATGGCATTTTCGCGATGCTGACCTTGCGCGAATTTGCAAATAGTAGCAACAGCATGAGCCACAGCGTGTCGCGTTTGATGGTATTCGTATGGTTGCTGCATTAATTGAGCAAGTCGTTTAAGCCACGATAAGCAAGTAGTCATCGCCTCTTTCTCGACAAATGGTACTATCAGCGTGATCAAGTGCATGCATCGTTGAATTACCAGCTCGTCAACTTCAAGTTGCTTCCACGCCTTGGAAATGATATCCTCCAGTGCATAGCATATTTCGAAAAGAGAATTACCTGCGCGCTTGCAAATTTCAGCTAGTGCTGCCTCTGCTCCAACAACTCGGATTTTTGTCTTCTTAAGCACATCGGAAGGAAGCGAAACATTGTGATCACCATTGTCCCCAAAACTGGTATCACAAGGATCGCTTGATACGCCTACTAATGCCATAGCACTATTGCAGAGATTGGAGATGATCTTTGCGATACATTTCTTTTGATTCCGTGCCTCGTCCACCACAAAGTCTGCTATTGTTTGCGATGAAATAGTGCGAAATGCTAGCTCCTGTTCTTCCTTGATCGAATTCATCAGCGCCTTGACTATAAAACCACTCTTTTTGGGAATTGGGAGTAGTTCACAATATGCGCTGCTTCCTAAACCTTGTATCCTGTGATAAAATCGAGAGAAACTTTGCTGCACGAGCTCGTCCACCAGAAAGAGGTCTTGCCGTTTGAAATGGGCCATTTCATATGCTTTCGGGTGGGTTTGCAGCTTCTCGTAAGGAAAGAGAGCAATATGTTCAGCAATCTGTCGCGAAATGTCTGCTGTAGACGCCGAGTTTGGTCTTTCAACACGTTGAAGTGATACCCCTACAGAGCAATATATGTCGACAATCCGAGCTTCCATTTGCGCGACACGATTCAGAGATCCAAGCTGTTCGCTGTAAAAAACTGGTCTACCTTCGTTCTGTGCATCAGGCTGTACTGTCCTCCACTGATTTTCTGCGAAAGATTTCAGCGAGGGCTCAATTGCACCTTGCAAATACTTGAGGCGTCGAGATTGCTCTCCCGAGCCTTGGCGGTTTAATTGCTTCTCAAAGAAGCTCCATTTCGTGAGCACCAATAAAGCACCACATTGTCGTTCGCCCGAACTACTGCACATGCCATCGCGGACAAGTTGAACCAACCCAGACATACATGAGCTCAAAAGAGGAACGTGCGCAGCGACAAATCCAATTGCCTCAGCAAACACCACTCGGGAATTCACATTTTCTCGTGCTATTCGATCCCTTGAATTCTTTACATTTGAAGCGGATGCAGAACCATCTGAATAGATTACCTCAACGTTTAGGGAGTCGATCTCGTCAGTAGACCACAACAGCGGCATCCAGTTTGGTAAAAGTTCTCCGATTACACCCATCAGCACATCTGTCGACAAGCTACTTATGACTTGCTTCCACGAGAAAAGCAAGCTTTGCAGAACAGAGTCGTCTTTTTCCACAAGGACTTGAAGAAGTACATGTGGGAGAAAGCCTGCGGCAAAGTTGACTGTGTTCGACTTTGAAGACGAAGACTCTCCTGAAAATATGGCAGCAACACAAGTTGCACTGGATGATCTAACGGATTGTGAATGATGATGAAGCATCGCGACCGTGTAAGATAAATTGTACCAAATAGCTGATGTGACTTCGTGGTCACTCTGCAAAAGTGCAACGACTGGAGGATGATTATACCATTCACTTAACGCTCGGACTGTGCTTGCGGCAACCAATCCTGTTCTCTCGTTGGATTTCAGGGACCCCCACAGCAGTAGAGCAACCTTTGTGATTTCCGCAATCTCAATGCGATCCAAGTATAACACAATATCCTTGAACATATCCGCTGCCAGAACTAGCACATCTTCTTCTGAATTGGTCTGGGAAAATGCTGAAACTATATCGCCAAAAAAGAGTGGAACCAATACATGAGCATGATTGCTATGTGCTCGGACAAGGTATTTCAGACCCAAGAGACCACCGTGGCAAGCCTGCCACGTCGATCCATTGAACAGCATCCGCACTACTTGCAAATATCCGATCAGCGTTTGTTCACTTGAAAGGCTACCCAACAATATACCAAAAACTTGTGCACAAACTTCGCGTACAGGAGAGACCGACCCGTCTGCCGAGTAGTCCACAAATCGATCCAGAGCTAATACACATACGCATCGAATCAAGCACTCTTCCAGCCATTTGTCAACAAACTCTCTCCGTATACTCCCATCTTCTTCTGACCGAACTGCTTCAACAGCAGCAGTGAAGTGGGTTGACAAGAGAATCTGTCGTAATGATAGGAGAGCGCCATGACGAACTTCCCACTTGGCATCAAACATACTTTCAAACAGGTCTGATACTAACCCAGCGACAATAGGTGGTTTTGTATGCGCCGCTGTCTCGTTGATCCGACCATAAGAACCACTCTCACCTTCATGTTCCATAATCACGCCCTCGCTATTTTCTCGGTGACCAAATTTTATTCGTTTTTCACCTTTTTCCAAACCAGAAGCGCTATTAACCGACCGACGCTTTGGTCTCGTTCCAATTGATAGCAGCTCGCTCGCTTGTTTTTGGCTAACAACCGCTACAGGATCCTCATCAACATTCTGCTGTGCTTCACTTTCCTCAATATCATCAGCGATTTCCTGTGCATCTGTACCAAAAGCACCAATAGTACACTGTATAGTCAGCACACAGTCAAAATAAGTAAAATCACCCCACATACGGTCTCGGTTTAGTCTTGGAAGTAGTTGCTTCGTAAATGAATCCTCGCGCGTATTCCAAATAGATTTTCCCGCTCCACTTAAGCGTCTCAACAACAGACGACGCTGTTTCACCGCATGGATGCGTCGTTCCTGTTCCGTCAAATTCGTCGAGTATTGATATTCCTGCGACAGCAGCAACTCCGTCAGCCCGCCCATCATAATTTCAAGTCACATTACCCACCTCTCCTCCACTGCGCAGTAGCGGTGCTCCCTCCTGCACCACTTTGTCAATATCTATTGTCTTCAGATTAAGCGCCTCGCTGGAAGCTTCGTGACTGCCAACTACAACACAACAGTAAACTTCAGTCTTTATACTGTTAATACAGCCTCCTGTTCAGTCGTCGTACAGGAGACCAACGCAAATACATCCGCAACGTTTTCATCCTCGTGACGCAAGGACCGTGCCACTACATCGAGACACTTGGACGCAGCCACTCGTATCTCCCACTCATTATCCACAATCAACGGTCGCAGCTGCTGTAAAATGGACGCACAGAACTCGGGAGACCGCGCAGCTACTTCCCCCAATTTCTCGGCGGCATTCTCGCGGATCTGTGCGCTACTTCCGTCTACTCAACCATATCGTTCGATGTGGGAGACATACACGTAGTTAGTACTAGTATCAGTCTCATCAACAGATGACTACACACCTCGTACAAGCAGAAAGAGACTCTCGAGGCGTGCGCTCATGGCTGGGAATGTCCAGGTGTCATTATAATTACCCTCGAGATAGTGACCGCAACACGTACTTGTCCATCACAAGTAGTGATTTACCAAGATGGAGACTGCCAAAATGGTTCAGGAGTTCGAGCTCACATGGGTCGTGTACGACCCGACGGACCCATTCGGCGCTGTGCTGGCGCTTTGTACGTTGTCCCCCATGTAAGTTCTGATCGTGCACCATGATTGTATTGCTGTGCTGATCTCTTCGAACAGTTTCTTGGTCATCGTGTACCTCACAGTCGTCGCCTCGCAACGCGACTTGGACAGCATCAGTATGCTCGTGGGGCAGGTGGGGGATAATACACAGTTATTGCAATTTATTGTAGTGTGTAGAATGGCTAATGCATTGGTCTCGACAGCTTGTGAGCGTCGTGTTTAACAAGATACTCAAGAAGCTCATCAATCAGCCGAGACCGGAAGGCGCGTACATGAGTGGACCGGGAATGCCATCAGCACACTCCCAGTTCATGGGTTTCTTCGCAGCTTACGTCGTAATTTACACGTGGAAGAGGTGGGTAGTCGGATACATTTGTTTGCTAGAATTGCAGACGTTGACAGCGGTATATAGGTTTAACTCGCGTCGACGACTGGAGCAGTGGTTCACGATCTTCAGTGCAGTGGTAGCAGCAGTGTTGACCTGCTACTCGCGCATCCACTTGAACTATCACTCGACAGACCAAGTTGTAGTCGGTGCCGCTTTCGGTGTGCTCACTGGGGCTGTCTGGTACGCCTTGATCGCAGTGGTATGTTGACGTACATGGCGACTGTAATGGTGCACTTCATTGATGTTTATTTACTTTGACTGGACAGGTGTCTCCATGGCTGTTCCCTTGGGTAGCGGAGTCGAACCTTGCCAAATTCTTTTACGTGCGCGATATCTCTCACATCCCGGATCTGACAGTCTTCCAACACGAAGTCTGCCCCAAAGCTGCTGCGACATCTCCTAAGAAGAAGGCCCAGTAGCTACGAGTAGCACCGCAAGAAGATCACCAAACGTCATTGCACATACAACATTTTTGTAGTAAAGCTGTTCATTATGCAACCTAAAATATAGTTGCAGCGAGGAGATCGTCTTCAATACAGAGCCGTATTGCATCTATTTCCTGCCGTTTTTGTTCTAATAGCAATTCAGACAGTAAATCCATGTATCGTTCTCGATCTGATAGAAGACTTCCCTCTACATTTATCTCGATCCTCGTACAGACCCGCAGAATGCATAACTCCGTGGTGGTATCGTCATGGACTGGTTCGAACACGACCCAACCTTTTTCGTTGTAGCTTACCCCTGGGTAATTCTTGCCCAACAGCATCAAAAGATCATACTTGCTGGAGGAGACGATGACATTCCGCTTAAAATCATTGTGCATGCGCATGGTAGAGTGGCCGTTTATCACGAATGATAGCTTGTGGTCTTCGTAGCTGCTGGCAAAGCTGTTGGTCAATGTACCCCCATGCTTCACAATGTTATCAAAATGTGTCATGGACATATTAGTGCAAGTACTGCCCTGTACAGATCAAATCCACCAACTTACCGCTAAGTCGACACTCTGCTGGCAACGTTGGCATTTCTTCCACAAGGCCTTGGCCGCCATTTGGAAATGAAAAGGTAAGTAATTGCTGTGTAGAAATTCTAGGTGCTTCTGGGTTGATGATACCGTCTCCGAGCTCACCTCCGATAAGGTTGGTGGCATGTTTCCGAATTGAAACACAATGTTTGTCTCCGAGAATTGGTTCGTGAGTAAGTTGCTAAGGTAAACCAACGTTTTCCGTGCCTCATCATTAGAGATAGTGTTTGAACGGGGAAATAACAACTTTAACGAAACCTTTTTCGGATTAGCAGTTGATCTCTAAGACACAAACAAATATGTGTTAACTTCAGGTCGTCAACTCAACGAAATATCTTGAACTGTAGATGGTAAGATGGACGTACCAGTTTTTGCAGTGACTCAATAGTTTGCGACTGGTGAGCGACGTGTTCGCGTAGAATGCGGTTTTCCTCTTCCACCTCCTTCTGTAGTTGTTCATGTTTCTTCGCCATTTCTTTCCACACGAGGAATAGCTGCGTATTAACAATATCTGGTCGTTCTCGTCGCAGTTCACTCGCGGCAAGTGCGACGACCCTGGAGGCCGCACAATTCGCAGCTTCATATCTCGTTCGAGCTGACTGTAGCGTTTTCAATTTATTCTCAAGAAGTGGAACTTCTTCACGTAATCTCATCAACTCCTGTTTCGGCAGCTCTCGCCGTGTCCTCCCTCGTTTCGCGCAATCATCGACGGTGAAAGGTTCCAGCCACGGTTGCAGCTTGATCTGTTGAATGTCATTCCGTAGTGTCTTCGAAACTTCATCGGAGCGCTCTTCCCACTCGTCAATAAACGAGAAAACTGCGTCTAACACCCCGTGTTCGTCCCCGTCCGCCATGTCCATGGCGAAAACCAAAGTGCTTACTCCTCTGATGCAAATCACAGCGGATCATCTGTTTGTGTGCCACGCACCCCTCGAGCCTCGAGCCGAGAGTCGAGAGCCTCCCAATCTCTGAAATCGACCACCTCACGACTTCATGACCACGGCAGCGGAGACCAAGGGCAAGGCGTTGAAAGCCTTTGAACTCACATGGGTCATGTATGATCCGACGGATCGGTTCGGTGTCATCATGGCGCTCTTCACGCTCTCACCAGTGTACGGACCAGCAGGATCACCGCCACGTCCTCAAGTCTCACCTGAATGTTGGATAGGTTCGTGACACTGATGCACGTGACGCTTGTCACCTTCCAGCGCGACTTGGACAGTATCAGCATGTTTCTTGGTCAGGTAAAGAGATATAAACAGTGTCTCGGTTGCGCTGGAATCACGCTCACTAGTTGATGACAGGTTGTGAGTGAAGTGATCAACAAGGTCCTCAAGAAGACGATCAACCAGCAGCGACCGAATGGTGCGCGTATGAGCGGCTCTGGAATGCCATCAGCCCATTCACAGTTCATCTCGTACTTTGCATCTTATGCTGTCGCCTACACGTACTCGAGGTACGTCGTCTTGACAAGGTCATCGACTCTCCTGCACCACTGGAATGTTGAACGGATGGTGTCGTCTCCGCAGGTTGAACTCTCACCGGTACATCGAGCAATGGTTTACAATCGCTGGCTCCATCTTCCTCGCGGCATTCACCTGCTATTCAAGAGTGCGATTGGGCTATCACACCAAGGATCAAGTAGCTGTTGGTGCATTTGTCGGAGCGATTGTCGGCATTGCTTGGCACGCGCTGGTTTCGACGGTACGTATTGTGCTCCTGATCGGTTATTTATCAACACCAAGCTTACTGCCACAATACTGCAATGCAGGTGTCTCCGTGGCTATTCCCACTCATTGTGCGCTCGCGACCTGCCCAATTCTTTTACCTGCGTGACATCTCTCACATCCCCGATCTCATCGTCTACCAACACGAACTCTGCTTCTCGGATGCTGCAGCCTTCAAAAGCAAATTCCTATAGATCTGGCTTGCTTCCTACTAGAGGACCAAATTCCAGGCCGATTCAGAGGTCTTTAACAAGTCCCATTAGTAAAGCTAAAGCGCATGGGCAGCGCAACCTCTACACGAATAATCAAATAGCGGGTACTACCTGTACCCCTTCATTGCAGCATGCTCACTTTCTAGCTTGCTGTTTGGCTCGGCGGCAACGTTGACGAGTAGTCCACATGTGACCGTTTAAAGTTCTCAGCCCACATCTTCTCAAACAGTTCTCGCTCGTGTCGTGGTTGCGGTGGTCGAAGCTCCTTCGGTAATTGTGCAGCTGGTCGATATGCCACGGGGTCAGTAGGCCGCGCGTTCACCTTGCCCAGGTAGCCACCGAGGAAGTTGATTAGCACAATCGGCTCGTTCGATTCATACATGAGCTCGCGCATAAAGTTCTCGAGTGTGATGCACTTTTGGTGCAGATACGACGGCTCTAACCGATTGAACCAGCGTGTTTCGATGCCTGCCCAAGCATCTTGTGTCCGCGTATAGCGCTTTGCATCCAGGGTCTTGACTAGCTCCCCAAATTCCGAATACCGACGCCAATCAGCGTACAGCTCCTTACCGAGCATAAGGGTGATTAAATACTGCGCGTGGCGGTCAGCGCCGGAACGTGACTGAACGATGCGGAACTTAGGGATAGACACTGTAGCGGAGACCACCTTGCTGTTACCTTCTGTGACGATCGTAAACGTCTTGTGTGCTGCTGTGATGCGTGTGTTGGTCTGTTCATCGCCCAAAACGTGCACGTTGCCCACATCAATGAGTCCTAAGTCGGCACTTAGGCGGCGACGCAGCGAGTGGATGGAACCGTCACCACCCCAGCTCTCACTACTCGAGTCGATGTCTGCAAACCAGCCCCACTCCGCACTGCCCTCCTTACTCATAATGGAAGACGAACGGATGCGCGATGACCCGCCACCTTCATCAACAAGCAACAACGCAACACAAACGTTCCAACGACAAGACACCAAATCGCACAGTCAGTTCTTTCGTCTGCATCGTCAACTTCAAGCACAGCAGGCAACAAGAATTCAAGTGTTCCGTACCTCGTGGAGAAGCAAAGTGCGCATGGGCGCGCATGAGTTCCGATTTGACTGTGCGCTGATCGCACGTGTTCATGTACGTGGCAATAACATCCACTGCAGGTCGACCGCGCGGCGTGTTGGTCACCATCGTAGTGGACGGCACCGAGTACGAGAGGGACGTGGGGAACTTATCGGCGTGTTCAGGAGACGAATTCGCAGTGTCAGAAGTCGCATTGGACGCCAATGAGACGCGACGACGGGCTGCCGAGTCGAAGCTGAACACGGCGCTCACGCTCTCGCGGCATTTGACGTAGGGCAATGACTGCACCGTGAGCTCATGTGGGTCTTCCACGTCGTCACGGAAGGCGTCGGCAGTCTCTGCCGCGTCACTGTCGCTCTCGTGGAGACTCTCGTTGGTGTTTGGGTCGGCCATCATGACGGTGGAGAGACTCAAGAGACGCGCAAGGCGCTCGCGTACTTCCTCTGGGGCGTCTGGCGCGTGGAAGCTCAGCACTTGTCGGCTCGGAGCCACGGGCTGCGGCCGCGTCTGAAGACAGAAGAAGGCCTGGCCAATGGTGCTGCTCAGTCGCTGCGTCTCGCTCGCTCTTCTCGGCGACGCGGCAGGCGAAACTGTGGCACTGCTGTTGCTGAACGCCGTGCAGTCAGCTGGAGACCACTCGAAGGCGTAGAATGGACGGGGAGAAGAGAAGCTCGATTAGCGGCGTTGAAGAATGGAGCCTGCTGTTCAGGGGAAACCACTTCGTCCCAAATCTTCTCGAAATGGGCACCGTAGACGGAGCGCACCCAATTCAGATGCCTATTTTCGGACACCAACCGATGAAGTTGTTCGCTTCAGAAGAAGATTGAGAAGTGAGGAAGATGTATCCTGTCACGATCAAGAGCACAGACCAGCAAGTCTCTGAGAAAAAGTGGTCGATCCATCGTGCAGTGACATCCAAGCACGAAAGCATTTGTGAGCCAATGATGTGTTGTCAGCATGTCCTGATGGAAATTAGTATCGAGTTAACAAGGGTATCTTTAGTGATATGTGCGTGGACATCGCGTTAAATCGACACTCCAAGCCATTGACGCAAGAAGCAAGAAGAGCGATGGTTGCATGTGTATATTATCAACAGTTATTGGGTTTTAATGCCTCGAGCTGATGCGCAAAGCAGGGTGGCTGGGCAAAGTTTCAACGTCGCGATTAAACGAATTCGCACCGACTCAATACGTTTTGCCCGCTCCTTGCTATTAAAAAACTCGAAATGGTTAAGAATAGAATTCTTATACTACTTACTCGCAAAGGCTAAACAAAGTGAATCACTTTCAAAATCCGTTTGTGCTTAAAATCAGCTTGCACGACCGTCGCAACGTGATTTGAAAAGTAGTAAAGAAAGCCAGCACGAATCGTGCACGTCCGAAATATATGAAACCTGTCATGGCTTGCGATTGCTAAATCATTTACTGTATTGCATGAATTTGTTCACTCAGAATTCGTGTTGCATGTAAACCTTGTCTAAGAGTTGTCCTGTGGATACTAAGGGACCTATTTTAAATGATATTGCCCATTTTGGTTGAAGTTTCGGTTCTGTAGCCACATTTGCGAAGTTCCGACGTTGACATCCGATACACATTCCTATGCTGCACCGGCACAGTTGATGGCAGTGGTGCTGCATGTCATGCTCGTGCTTGTGGCTGGTGCTGCTCGTGGCTATTGTAGCTGCAGCGTATTGTGGATCAAAGCTGGCAGCGCAGCGCTGCTCTCTGCCGAGCGAAAACGGCCTGATTTATCATCGGCCCATCAGACTGACGATCAGTGAGACTTTCAGCTGCCTGATGCACCTGCGGCAATTTAACACATTCATGACAGCAACAATGACTGCTGGACGCGTAGATTCGCAAACGCTACATCGGCACCCGCAGTCATCGTTAGGGAGCTTACGATGTCACCTCGCAGGTAACAAGGCTTACACGCTGCAATTCGTGACGAGCAGATAGAGGTTAGCTGTAGAGACGAGCTTGAGTGTGATGGAGCTCCAGTGACCAATTGTCATTGTAACTGTGGATACAGTACTCCAGCGTCTCATAGTATTAAGGCCTCAAACGATTCAGACAGTGTCGTCTCGCATTCGCGTCGTCGAGCTGTTTCGGTGTGCTCCGTCGACGGTGTACCGGGCTTACACGTATGATGCTCTTTCTGATGTCCTAATAGTCTAAAGCGAGGCGGACCCGAGCGTTGGTTGATAGACCTGTGTTCGTGCAGTAAAGCATATCGATTTTGTGGATGCTATCATGCAGTCATCGGCGTTCAAATACGGAGGAAGCTACTGTGCTTGCATCAGCACGCTAGATGTTCTCATGCTTGGTGTTCTACTCTTGACAGTGAGGGCGAGACTAGTTCCGACGGTGCAAACTGATGTCGCTCTAGCGTTTCGTCCGCTTCTGCACTTGGGAAATACAAACACCTTACTAAATAAAGTACATCGATCAGGCCAGCAGTGCCAGCCCGAGCTCTGCTCGCTGTGTCGCCGCAACGAAATCTTCAGCTGGATCGCCGATATATCGGCGAGAGTCGCACTTTACCGGGATCCGATGCGCAAGAGACACGCGCGGATACGCGTGACGGACTCGTGTGTCAACCAGTCTAACAGCAGACTTGTGGTTTGTATGCTCTGCCAAAACGTGCGTGTATGACCGGGATGCTCGCCACGAACTTCAGTATTGAGTGTTGACCACATGCGCTGGCGGTGGCTTGGCTGGCAGTGATCTTGCGCGGGTTGAACACGGTGGCTTGATCATTTGATAGGTGAGAGGCGATGTACGAGTCGTACTACGACGGTGCAATAGCATCAGCTCGAAGGGAGCACATACAGTACAGTACGTAACGCTGTCAACCTTGCAGAGCAAGGTATGCCCGCCGAAACAGAGCACCGCAACGTTGATATCCTAAAGCGTCAATACTGAACTACAGTGGAGATGACGACATCAGCTCTACAGTACTCGATTTCCAACAACTGGCCATCGCACCGCCTGCCAATCAAAAAGCAGACCACAAAAAAGCCGCGACGGACTTCAATCGCTGCAGCAGCACGCGACAGACGCAAGGAGATACGCGCGCGAACTGCTCGCCCTCCCTCCGCCTTCACTTCGATTCCTGCCCTCACATTCGCGTTGTAGCTACTCGCCATCGCATCCACCGCTGGATGCATCCCTTTTCGCAACACACAGCTTCATTCCGCTCCCCACAGCAACAGAAGTATCCGCTCCTCGACATGGTGGGCGGCAAGACAGCGTACTACGGCCCCACAAGCTCGCCCCCGGGTGGCTCGGGACGCAAATACGGCTCCACAGGCACATACTCGGAGACAGAGAGCGAACCCGAGCCGCTTCCGTTCTGCTCCTGTGACGAGGACTACTTCGTACGATGCGAGTACCATCGCGGCGAACACCACGGCCTGAGCTTTGAGCTTGCACATGATTTTGTGGACCTCAAACACTTGTTGCGCACTATTCACGAGCAGGAAGTGCGTCGGTATGTGTACCAAGGGACGCAGGTGGGTAAAGTCATCGAGTTCCTGACGCTGCGCCACTTCCAGATGAACGAGGTGCAACTCAATTCGCTTTCGCGTCTCATCCGCGACAAGATGGCACACGTCCGACAGATCCACCTGATCGATACACTCGACGCCAACTTCATTCACCAGCACCGCGTGGCCTTCCGCCGATTCTGCACAGCTATCTTCGCTGTGCACCCCGTAATCAAGTACAACTCAATGGCTGCTGAGCTTCCCGAGGAACAACGTGGTCTCGTTAAGGAGATCGCCGTGCGCGAATGCCCCATGGACAACACATTCTTCGCGAGCATTGGGTCTGCAATGCACTACTCGAACACTGTACAGAATATCGACTTGCAGGAACTCATGAATCCCGCCCAAGTCAAAGAGGAAGACCTGCACTTGTGCTGGGGCTGGTTGGTTTACGGTCTTTTCCACCCCAACTCGACTGCCCGAATTGAGAAGCTCGACCTATCGCGCAACATGATGCGCATGAAGGACATCCGTGTTGTGGAAGGCATCATGTCTGGCGGCCACCCGGCACTGGTTCTGCTGATTCCGGAATACGCAGCAGCATTGCAGCGATACAGCAAGAGCAACCGCGACAAAATTCTACGCGAGGACGTAAAGCGTGCGCTGCTGAAGGGAATTCCACACCGACGCGTATTCGCCCTCATTAAGAAGGGCACCACCGTGCGTCCGCTCCCGACGTCAAAGCTTTCTCAGCACGAAGTATACAGTGACCTGCTCATCGAGAAGGAGCTGTTAGAGGTGTTCTGCATTTTACGCAAGTGGTTGTGTGTTGTCGTACCTGGCTTCGGACTCGGGTGGGTACCGCGACAGAGTGCTATTGAAATGACCGAGATCGGAATGTCGCCTCGGATTTGCTCGCCAGCGACGCTCATGCGCTCTGTTTCATTCTGGAACATGATTGAGGCACCAGATGCCGAGGGCATGGTGGTGCCGCTGATCACGCTTTTCTTCCAAATGACGGGTATCAGTGATCGACTGGAGGACATCAACCTGAGCGAAAACCGCATCGGTAGTCCCGATCAGTTCGGTATCCCCGCCACTGAGATCCTCCATCGGATTATCTATTTCTCGCCCTATTTAACGACGCTGAACTTGTCGGACTGCCAGCTGATGAATATCACCCCATTACTGGAGGCTTATAAGAAGGGCCGCTGCCGTATCCGGAGTCTCAACCTCGACTCGAATATGCTCGGTTTCCGCGGTGCGTTCGACCTTGCCATGCTGCTGATTAGCGACAGTCAGTCTCCCATGGGTTCTTGGCTCACAGATCTCAGTCTGCTATTCAACGACATTGATGCTATCGGCACACGTGCTCTATTGGAAGCTCTGCAGTACAACGTACATCTGGAACACTTGGCAATCGAGTACGGCAACGAGTTCCCTCCAGAGCTTGGAGATTTTGAGTTCACGGGCGACTGCGCAACGTGGCACGAAAATTATCTGTTTGAGCGTCTTGCGGTACTACGTGTGTTCGAGCGGTTTTCACTGGGCGAACCACTCGACGAGAATGTGATGCACCTCGTGTGGGAGTTCCTCGGGTTCGACGAGCCGTGATCGGACTAGCCGATCGAATTGGAGCATCCAAAACCAGTAGCGCCAGTGATCTCCGTCAAGCTCGCAGGAGAAGTCGACGCGGTCGCTCTCCTAACCTGTATGTATATAAGGCGCTTTCCTAGGTAGATTGGAATATCAGATGGAGTTTAACTTACTAATTGCCGTGATCCAGTTGTTGTTGCTCGCACAACCGAAATGATTTCTTCAAGCCTGCATCGTTTGCATGTGGTAGAACCGTTCTACCAATGGTAAACTACTAGAACGTGCCATCGTAATTTGGAGTGCAACTGTAAAAGAAAAATATACAATTTGTGTTTAAAAATTACATGTATACCACAAATTTAAGGTTTCGTTTATGTGCGAATTATGGCCAAGACAACAGTGTAAGACCAACGTGGCAAGCGACATCATGGAGCTCCGGACGCAGTATCTGCTACTGCTCTTCGTGTTCGGCGTGATCGCCAAGGGCATGGTGAAGGTGTGTAGACATTGATCTTTTACTACTGTGATTCTCCATTTCTGACTGCTTGTGATCCTCTGCTCAGTCTGCGCTTGGGTCGAATTTGTCCATTCTGCTCCTCGTGTGTGTTGGCATTTACTACTGGCAAACAAAACAAAAGGAGAAGTGCGTGTATGACGACATTGCCCGCCAACAGGCCGAGGCAGCTGCTAAACTGGATGCGCTTCACGGTCTTGGCGACGGGAAGGTCACAGAGTTCAGTATGGCCATGCGCAGGACTTCTTTCAAGCTCAACGAGTCCGATACGGGCGTCATCATGTACGTCTACAGTGAATGCAATAGTTGATTATCACGGTCTTACTAACATCGCTGTAACCGCATGCCTACAGAGATCGCATCCATCAGTACTCTAGCAAAATGGGCGGATCTCGGAAAGACCGTCAGAAATTCCTACGGAAGAACTCGAAGACAAAGACGGTGAGTGCAATTGACATCAATGACCCAGCTCAAGTTGCTGCCGTAGAGGCAGCGAAGAAGTTACCGATGATTGAACCATCTAAAGCTGAGCCCAAGAAGAGTGGCAAGGGCAAGAAGAAAAAAGCGCCATTCGAATCAATTGTGGAGGAGGCTGTAGACGCCACAATGTAAATCGCAAACTGCAGTAAACTTTAGTTTTTGAAGTCTAAATTCATGTACTACGTAGTAGATTATATCTTGTGGTAAGCTACTTGGGCAGTGCGAACTGACTGTAGAAGTACAGACACGGCGCCACAAAGAGAAAGCTGTCCATGCGGTCGAGACAACCGCCGTGGCCGGGGAAGAAAGCTCCCGAATCCTTCACACCAGCGACACGCTTCACGTACGACTCGACCAGGTCTCCCACGATGCACAAGACGCCAAGCACGGTGCCGAGTACCAACTGATGCGTGATTGGCACCTCGTCTAGCGGAGGCAGCAGTTCGTGCGTCAACTGACCAACCGCTGGCAAAACAATTGCAAGTTGAGGGAGTGCAAACATGGCCAGCACCGTAATGACGCTCGATATGACCCCTGCCATCGCTCCTACGAGCGTCTTTCCTGGACTAACAACCGGCGCCAATTTGGCATGACCCATGAATGACCCCGCTACGAGTGCTCCGCTATCGCAGACCCAGGCACAACACAGCCCAAGAATCTGCAGTCCAAGCCCGTACTTGCTAGAGCTATACCGCAGCAAAATGGCGTGGCTGAAGCCGTTCATGATGTACATTAGAGAAAACAGATCCAGCAGTAACTTGATGAGTGCTGAACCAATGCAATCGTTCGTCAGTTCAGCTACACACCAAGATAGGCAACAAAGCTTTATTTACCTGTATGATCCATCTTCTTGGTGGTTGCAATGTGGAAAGTAAAGATTGCCAACGTTGCACCGATAATCAAGGCGTCTGTCAACAAACATCACTGTTAGCCTCCAAGCCTACTCAAACGAATAGCAACCCAACAGCTTTCCCACCATGGACAAGCTTGACGCCAGTCCACGCGCCCATGCACAGCACCATGCCTGATCCCACCAGTAGCAAGCGATGTACCAGCGTCTCAATCGCAGCCTTGTGCTGAGGCACTATCTGCGGGCAGATGGTAACAGTGAACTCCACGAGCGACAGACAGCAAAGTGTCGTGGCAAGTAGCAGCATACCCACGTCGGAGCTTAGCAGCCACAACGCCGTCGGGATCCCCACGAGCCCCGTCACCACGCGCCTCCCCCATGCGATCGCCATCGTGCTGTTGAGGTAGCAATCGGAAATGAAAGGTTTTGCTTTCCGACCTTCACTTCTCGCACAAGCAAAATGCCCTAAAATCTTCTTGATCTCCACGAAGGAGAAATAATGACATACAATTAATTGCAAGTGCACTTGTATCGCTTTCTCTCATATACCACACTGAATGCCATTTCAAGAACCACCTCACAAGCCCTGGCATGCATTGTGGTGTAGTGATGCTGGTGACGGCGATGACACCACAACTCCATTGTGTCCCCAGAAATGACTGTTGCTCGAAGAAAAAAATGTTGTCAATCACTAACAATTACCAAGTACACCTTGTACTTGCTTTCTCTTTAGTAGAACCATTGGCACTGACTTTCATTTTGAGAATTACCTCGCAACTTGCTAGTGACATGCATAATGGTGTGGTGCAGAGCCTAGTGTTGCTGACGACGCTGATCGCTATTTCGTTCGCACAATCTTCTAGCGACTCAACGTCTGTCTCCGTCTTCGTGAACTCGATCACGGTCAATGCCAACTCTTCGCCCTCGTCCTCCTCATTCAAAACACAGTGGGAGCCGAGATGAAGGTGACTGCTTCAAGGCATACGACAGACAGTTCCGCAATACGTAGGTGGACTCATTTCAGACGCACTATGCGTGTTGCTGCCCCACTAGCGCCGAATGCTCCTTCTACTCCAACTCTCAGTCTCGCGGATGTCATTGTCAGCCCAAAAGAAGCGACAGCCTCTACTTCTGGGTCGTATTCATCATCGTCGGGATGCTAGTCGGGTGCGTCTACTAGTTGGTCATCCGCAAGTCTCAGACATCAGCACAAACAGCAGCCCGTGCACATTCAAGGCTGCAACACACAGCAGAGCTACGCGCGGGGCACCTACAACATTCAACCGATGTACCGTCAAGGAAGCCACGGTCAGCCTATATAATGTCGATTTGGACTGCAGTTTTTGGTCAGTGTTGTATCCGGTCTGCCTTGAGTGATGCAACACCACAGACCAAGCCACACTTTGACAATAGAATACTTCTGCTCAGCTTCGCTATTCACATCATGTGAATCACATGTCACCGACACATCCTTTGCAATTTGTGTTGGGCCGAGTCGGACATGATGAGGCACCTTGCGTTGCTGGATTTTCCTCCTCAACTCCAAATTGCTAGTTGCACAAGTACATGTATCCTATTTCGCTTACTGTACCTACACACGGTATAACGCATGTCACAAACACCTGTCAAACAGAGTTTCCCTCTGGCACCACACTGACTTTCATTTGAACAACTGCCTTGCAAGCCGCACTTATTAATACTTAGTGGTTATGCGTCGCGATGCCTTGCGCAGCCTGCTGCTGCTGACGACGCTGGTTGCTGTAGCTACTGCTCAGTCGTCCAGCGGCTCGACATCCGCCTCCATCTTCGCGAACTCGACCACGTCTTCCTCCAACTCGTCGTCCTCGTCCAAGACGCAGTGTGAAATCTGCCGTGATGGAGGCGACTGCTCCAAGGCCTACAACGGAGAGGCAGGCAAGTTTTGCAACTCGTGGCTGGACACGTCGAACAATCGCCGTGCGTGTTGCTGCCCTGCCAGCGACGTGTGCTCCTCGGACACCAATTACGAGTGCACGTGCCAACACAAGAACGACAGGCCGTCCTACTGGATCTGGATCGGCCTTGGCGTCTTCATTGTCGGCGGCTTGATCGGCGGTGGCATCTTCATGGCCATCCGCAAGCGCCGTATGCAGCAGCGTGGTGGTGACTACCCCGCCGGACCGAGCGTTGCGTATGCCCAACAGCCCGTGTACGCTCAGGGTGCACCGGGCACCTACGCTCAACCGGTGTATGCTCAAGGAGGTTACGGTCAGCCTACGTACGTGCAACCAGGATACGGACATGGCGGCTATCGTGATGACTACGGACGTGGTGGGCGTCGTGGAATGGGCACAGGTGGTGCTGTGGCCATGGGTGCTGCTGGCGGTCTGCTGGGTGGACTGTTGATTGGTGAAGCTCTTGGTGATGCTGGTGGTGGTGGTGATTTTGGAGGCGGTGAGTTTGGTGGAGACTTCTAGATTAACATCGACATCGACAGAGAAGTCTAAAGAATAAATCGTATGAGCCTCGTATTCACCCGAAGGCGGTATCGTTCTGCGCCACTCTTGGTGTTACTGTGGTTGACTTCGTTCGCCAAACCTGCAACGAGATGAAATGGCAACATGTAATAACCCATGCACGAAAACAACTCCTGACGGAAATTGTCACCGCTAGCTAGTAGTATTGTTGGCAACACATTTGCTATTTGTTGATGTGCCATATAGCAACTGCAGATGCAGGCTTGACACTAGCAAACTGGTATTTGCACTTTCATTGGACAATTTTCATTTCAGTATTGAAGTGAAAAGGCAACTTGTGAGTGTTGGTCAAGTTGCGGGTACGGAGTTCTCCACCCTTCACTCTTGAATTCATTTCGTCGCGCACAAGTGCCTTCCTCTCCGGCCTCATCTTCGTATTGCAATGGCGAGCTCCAAGAAACCCGCGACTGCCCACTTCCAGCTGCTCAAGCTGTCGACGCAGATCAAGTTGGGGGAACTGACCAAGCACGAGCGCAAGCTGGAGACACACTACACACAGCTCCTTTCGAAGACTGGACTAGATGGAGACAGTGCAGCAACTTGTACAGATTCAAAGTTGTCGAGGGAGCAACTGGAAGGTCTGTACGAAGGTGTGAAGGACCTGCAGGTCGTGCAAACTAATGTGCACGAAGGGCTGGAGGACATTGGAGGATTGGTCGAGTTCGCAACCGCTGATCCGTGGAGCACCGAGACGGTAGTGGAGCAACGCAAACGCCAGATCTTACGAGAAGTTCGGCAGCGGCGGAGTCTCTGGCAACACAACAAACTACTGGGCGAGCTGCTCATGGAATCATTGGAGGAGACTGAACACGATCAAGAGGATGGAGAGCTCGTTCGTCCACAGGAGGGTGAACCGGAGATTGCCGCCGCTGGAAATAAGACTGTTGACAATGAACCACTTGCAAAGCTCTCACGGGAGGAGACGCAGCAACGACTGGAGTCCTACTTCTTTCCGAGTAGCGGCGTGTCAGAGGACGAAGTGTACGAATTTTTGAAGACCGAGGTGTTCCAGGAGCGCGAAATTTTTTCCAAGGCCAAGACGCAGCGCCAACAGGATGTGATACACGAGGCGCAAAGGCAGTTGGGTCAGTTTGGTGATAGTATGTTGCACAAGGATACCCCTGTTACCGAGGAAGATGTCACGTCATGTGTGGCAGCGCTGCTACGAGATAAGGCTTTTCTGAACCCTGATGTCGTAGCTCTATTCACCGATGCGCTTCGCAACAAACAAATTATGAAAGAGCTCTCAGATGTATTAACGATCGAGTTAAGTAATGTGAGTGACTGGCGGTGGCCTGAACAGGGAGTTCAAGTGGACATCCAACGTGGTATGAATGGTCGATTCCGGTGCCTACTACAAGAAGAAGCAATTACCCTGCTGCTCTTCCAGTACATTGGTCTCAAGTGGGGTATTAAAGTGAAGAAAGTGCTTCGCACTCTGTTGGATTCGTTGACTGACAGACGATTCACTAAAGGGGCTACGTCTATCGAGTCTGTCAGGGCAGACATGATGCGGCGGTTCCAATTGTTTGCTCTTCCAGACAGCATGAAAGGTGCTGGACGCAGCCCTTATGATGAAGACGACTCCGAGTCTGAAGGCAGCGAAGATGAAGACCAGAAGGCTGACAAACAGGACATCATCCGCCGTGTACTAGTGGAAGCGCATCTTCAGCGAACTTTGGCAGGAGAGAGCAAAACGCTGTCTCCGCTCGTGGCCGTCATGACAGACCTCGAGTTCTTCGGTCCGTCTGTTTCACATGAAGCTGTGTTCGCGATCCTTCGCTTCTTGGGTGTACATGAGGACATGCTAAGCGTGTTCCGACAATACACGCAAATTCCGCTGCTTTTCCCGGGATTCACGAAGCCGAAGGTTATGCAACGAGGACTGCCAGTTAGTCGAATGATGACGATATTTCTTGCTGAGGTGGAGTTGTTTGTGATGGATTACTTAGTGCTGGTGTCGTCAGACGTTTTCCTTTATCGGTCGCACGATGATATATGCTTCTTTGACGCGGACGAGTCGAAGGTGCTGCGGGCCTGGAGTGAGATGCAGCGATACGCGCAGTGTGTGGGCATGAAATTCAACGAAGAAAAGAGCGGTTCAATTCGGATATACGCCGGATCCAACAACACTAAATCGGAGGTAGGCCCAGCTCCGCTACCAGCGACTCCAATTCGGTGGGGCCTCCTCGAACTGCGGTCAAACGGAACGGTGAGCATTCGACAAGACGAGGTGGAGGCGTTCGCAACAGAAATGGCAGATCGGTTGACTGCTGTCACCTCGACATTTGGGTGGATTAACGTGTACAATAAGTACATGTTCTTCTTTCTACGCAACTTCGGGAAGCCATCGGCAATTTTCGGTCTAAGCCACATGGAGGAAGCTCTTTCTACACTTCGTCGAGTTCATACACTGGTGTTTCCAAAGACAAATGGTGACGCACTGGGCTATCTGCGTGAACATATTGTGCGCGGTAGTCACGGCCAAGCCCCATCAATGCCGGCGGCGTGGGCATACTGGCCACTGAACGTCGGTGGCCTGGGGCTTTGCAACCCCTTCTTGGCTATATGGGGTGTCCAAGAATGTATATATACTTATCTTTCAAACTATCACAGCCGAGATTGCATCGAGTGGCCCGAGCTGAAGAAAAACTGGGAGAGGCAGTCACCGTTCTCGACAGTGTTTGGGGAGCTCAAGCAGAACTACGACCTGTTTGCGGAACGAATCGAGTCAGAAGGTCGCGAATGGATCAAGGATTGCAGTAGTAGCAAGCGCTTTGCGTACATGAAGAGTTCAAAATTCACTGACAAACAACGCAATTACGGGCGACACGAACCCAAGTTCGATGATACCTTCACGCTGCGCACGTTCGATGAGTATGTCGATCTTCTGCCTACCGTAACGGACACTGAATTATCGGACGAGTTCTCTGACCTGCTGTCAGAAGCGAACGAGTGTCCCCCACCGCTCCCTAAGCTGGCATTGCAACGAGAGGCTGAGACTCTATTCTCTTCGGCCAAGGTTAGTGGATGCTTGTGGGAATGGGTGGCATACATATACAGCGCCCAAGTGATGGAGGAGTTCGGGACGCTCTCTTTTTTCAGTCGCGAGCTGCTGCCGTCGCAGCTCATTGAGTCCATCAAGAAGAAGACGGTGACGTGGTAAGCTCGAGATGTCAACTGTAATACACGTAAATATTGTTCAGGAATCATGAAGGACACGTTCGCTCGCTCGGACACCGAAGATCGCAAATCGGAACCTTCCGCCTCCCTTTTTCACACTTTCTTATCATAATTTATACTGAAACGACACGAAATCCAGGTGTCTTACAAACACTGTCTCTAAACCCTTCATAACATTATTCACCTTCCTGAACCGATTCCTGAAACGTGTCATCGCGTCAACTGCTGTTCCGACTCGAACGTCCGACCTTCAGTCTCCATTCTCCTCGCAATGGTCAAGCGCCGCTCTGCTCGAGCTGCTACCAAGACAACAACACCTTCCCAGTCAACCCCAAGCAAACGCAATGATACCGCCGGTTCGTCTTCGCTGTGGTTGTCCATCTGTGCCGACATTTTGTCAAACCTGTTGGTAATCGTCGTGGCCCTCGCCGCTGTTTGGTTCGAGTTCACAACGAGCGAGTTCTACGTGCAATCCCCACAGTTGCAGACTTGGTTAAAGCGTTCTTTTATCTTCTATGTGTGCTTAGCAGTTCGAACACAACTCACGGACTTTGTGATTCCACCATATTTGGCACGCCGACCTCCGTCGCTACGGAAAGAGGCAATTCGCCACGTTCGAGCACTGTTTGCTGCTATTACTGCCAATTTATTGGGTACGACCGTCATTCGCCCAGTTTTCGGTGCTGCGCCGCAGTTTGAAGATACGGTGAGGCTTGTAGTGCCTATATACGTGTTGGTGGTGGTGGTAATCGATGGTCTCCACTTCCCGATGTCTCTACTAAAGACAATCGTGGGTTTGAGTGTCAGCTGGCTGAAGGCTGTCACGATCCCCAAGCTGGTAATGGAGTGGCAGTTGAACACAAGCGCACATCCTCTCGGGTTCATCGCGGTGTCCACAGCCAATTTGTATGCAAGTGGGGTGGTACTCCGTTATTTGGCAAACTACGGTCGGACGTATCGCGTGGTGGAATTGTCTATGAGTTCATTTGGATTTATTCTACAGATTACCGGCACAAGTGCAGTTGTCGGCGTCATCGCACATGTTGCTAATCATTTCGTTGCGAACGAAGAACGAAATTTAGAGGCTCGTGTGCTTTACTTTTGCGTGGCTTGGTTCGCGCTGGACAAGTACTGGAAGAAACCAGTAGAAGAGCTGTTTGTTCTGCTGTTCACGTCACCTGCCAAGACAAAGTCAGCTTAAGACGTATCAATTTTCCAATAGATCGTGTCTGTATTACTGTCTACAAAGATCGCTGCTCACTTTCATTGTCACTTTGGTGTGGTCTCGTACCGTTGCGGTTCAATCAACCGAAATTCGCTACCATAATGGAAAAGCGCGTAAAAGGAAAGACTACAGTAGTCGATACGCGTTTTAATCTACTTCGCACCTTTTTTCTTCTTCTTACCTCCCGCCTTACCGCTACTCTTCACTGGTTTTGCTACGTACTCAAGAGCTTGAATCTGAAATCGCGATCCAGGAATCACATGACGGTACTCACCACGTGCCAAAGCACCAGCTGCATCGCTCACAACACCATTTTGACATGCTCTCACACGATCCAAATTGCGTGAAATCAGTCCAACACGCGGGTGAGAAGGCCCGAAAGCGTCTGCGTAAATTTTCCTGGCATGTTTGAACATCAGATACGCACTGTCCAAGGATTTGGCAGTTGTTTCACTTTGATCTTGGGATAAACAGCACGCGAGGTTGTTCATGATCGTCGCAGTGTCAACTAAAACACAGTTAGAATTGCTGTCAGTCTTTGCAGCCGCTTGTTTGTCTGGAATGAAGTGATCATCGAATCCGTTTTTGCTGCTCTTTGTAGATTTGCGTGCATCCAAAACTTGTTGATGGCACTGCTGTGCCAAGACCAATTCACCAGCGTAAAATAGTGTGACTCCAACGCAGCTCTTGACTATTAGTCGTCCTGGATGGTACACGGGAAGTTGACGAGCCAACTTCATTGCCTCATAGTATTTCGATAGAGCTTGGGCATCTCGATGGGCACTATCGTAGACGCTCGCAGCCTGGAGACTAAAGAAAAGCAGAACCTCCGCGTGAATTGGGTCAATATCGTCATTCTGGTCGTCACTTGGTTGTGGATACTGCTCTAGATAACGCTGTTTGCAGGAATCTAGTGTGCTCAGAGCCATCTACGATAAGGTGCAACACGGAACACACGAGTGCTTCTGTCAGTAAAGCTTCACTACTTTGTCGCTCTTAAACGTACATTGTACTGGGCGGTATTTTGGAATTTCAGAGCACATTCAAGCAGCTGAATCACATCTGGAGGCAAAGATGGAGGCATGACAACCTCCCGAATCATGGTTACTTGAGGAGGAGGTTTTCGATTCTCAACCACTTTCGAATGCTGCAGTAACGAGTTTCTACCTGACAGATCTTGTTCAGCTGCGTTGCTGCTTGATCTCCTGGACAATTGACCTTGCGTGACCAAACTACCTTCACGCTTCAAGCGATACTTTGGTTTCTTTGTATAATCAGAAGCATCCAAGCGAAGTATATCCCGGATATTCTGAATAACTAGTACCATGGAAGGCACCTCGTCACTTCGTGGCGACGAGACTGTAAGATCTCCGATGTCTGACACAATGACAGAACCACCTTGCTCTAGTTGGGTAGATCGCGGTAGCGAGTCATTGTTCGGGATGAGTGTGATTTTCATGCGATCCAATAACACCTCGAGGCTGAACTCGAGGCGGCAAGACTCGACGGCTCGCCTGAGCTGAGCACCCTCTCGGGCTAGAAGCTTGTGATGAAATGCAGAAGCCACGCGGCAAAACAGCTCCAGAAACTGTGCAAAATTCAATTCACCTTCAATGGAAGCTGGTACATCCTTGCTGCCCTTTGTTTCTGCCTTACTTGCTACTCTGGCAAACCCTAAAAGAACTTCTGTTGACATCTGGCGGTCATACAAGCATCAGTGTCACTACTCCAACCTAGCCAAGCTTAGTAAAACAGTAAATACTGACACGCGAGAGATCGCCAAATGAGAAGAACTCTTCGTACTCAAAGTACGCATTAAGAAAGTCGACAAACCCGTCCAGCGTGATGGTCGACAGCATAGATGTCGCAAGGTTCGTTGACAAGCGATTTTGCGAACCATAGAGTTGAAAGCTTTGCACTAATAACGGCAACTTCTGCTCAAGCGTATCGATAGCGCTGCATCGAGTCATCTGACATTGCAGAGTATCGAGTTGGTTGTTTTGATGTTCAGTCACTAGCTCATCAACTAGCGAACACAAGAGCTCTAACTCTGCCGGCCTATAGCGTTGCTTCGGTGAAGCACACGATTCAATATACCCGTCAGTTCTGTCACTGTTACCGTAGTACTTGACACGAGCGATCTTGCTCAGAGCGATTTGAAATTCTCGGTACGCCAAAAAGCGCTCGCTCGCCCCTCCACATCGAACAGAGACTACTGGGTCAATGCCAAATATCAAGTACACAGTTAAAAAATAGGGGCACACCAGTGGACGATCGAAATGCGTTCTTCACATCGAAGAGTGTGAACTCCTCGTTCTGCAGGAAGTAGAGCGACTGAGCTAGCGCCTCGAGGCTGACCAGACAAACGACAATCAGCGCGACCCGTCTCACATGGCATCAACTACCTAGGCCATTCTTACCTGACACCATGATCACCCGTCCGCAGTGCATTGTAGAGATCGCGAGTCTTGTCTTGTTCGACATCCAGCGCTAGTGCTGCCATCTTGCTGCACGTTGCGACTCGCAGCTGAAAGTACACAAAAATGTAGCCACCCCGAAAGCGATATAAATACAGTAAGATGAGAAAAAGTATCTTTGGCATCAACGGTCAGCTTCAACATACGACAGATACACAAGCTGCATCAAATCAAGAACGCAATGTACTTTACCAAGTATACTAGCCTACAACAGAGCTGCTGATGTTGAACACTATTGCATCAGAGCCGGAAAATTGAGACAGAAGATGGTGCTTCTCGCCTCCAGCTGGCACATTTGTGACAAGCTCAGCAGAAATTGCCAAGTTTGTGGCGAGAAAGCATGGACACACCACCACATACGAACCCAAATCGCCTTTCATTCTCGCTGATTTCAGGCGATGACCGCGAATTATCTGTTATTAGAGGATAAACTCGCTTGAAAACGACATGTAGCCATCGATTATTTCAGGATTATTGTTGTAAGGAATCAAGAGGGTACGTGTGCCTGTCCCGAAAGTGTCCTTTCTGTGCTGGTTCAACGTGGACGACACCACGGCAGGGCTGCGGAGTCTGCCATTCCGACTTTACGTCTATCAGAGCACAAGCTATACCAAGATGTCCAGCAGTCTCACTCAAGCAGCTTCTGTAGGCCAACGTGGCCAAGAAGCAGCCGATGAGCTCAGCGCATGGGTGGGTAGGGCTAGAGTTAACTTTTTTCAGTACTCTGCTGACTTTAATGTGGAGCAGAAGCGGGAGACACGCTACTATCTGCTCAAGGACGTGAACTCGGCCATTGACTATGCGGCACACGAGCTAGAGCGTATCGATTTCATCTGGGGTCGCATTCGTTCAGACCGTGGTGTTGTGTCACCTGCCATCAAAGCCGATATCCGCGTCGAAGTATGTGTGGTCGCACTGATTTAGGTTATATACGGACTACACTGACATGTGTTATGTTACACGTGTCAATTAATGACAGGGTCACCTTGTGGTGTTCACCAAGGTGGAGCTCAAGCTGACCAAGGCCCAGCGCAATGCACCAATTACCAGCACGTACGACTAACTGAACTAGAAATCTGCTGATCTTGCTGATTTTAATCGTGTGTTGATGACACAGACTGCAGCAATATTGCGTGTTGAACCAGATCCTCGAGTTCCACGGCATCGTGCAGAGCCAAGTTGGTAGACTCGCGGCACTTAAGGAATTCATGCACGTGCAACGCAACGACCTATTGAACGACCAGCCCAGTAACGACGATGTCGAAGTGTACGTGGAGATCGTGCAGCGCACCTTTCTGAGTCTGGGCCGCATCTGCCAGGAACTGCGCAACGCCGCTAATGTCCTGCGGCTACCCAGTCGCCGCCGGTTCCCGTACTGCTCTCACGTTGACCATGTACGTGCTTGTTGGTGATAACGAAGTATGTATGGTCATGCACTAATGAATGGATGCTACGTCATGTTGTGCAGAGCTTCAAACCCGCTCTTTCATCCGAGGTCATTGTGGATTTTTCCATCCACCGAGGAGAATTGGTGCGTTGCTAAATGCTAGAATGACAAGGTTAGACCTCAGTCTAACTCTTATGTATACTGCTTGGTCAATAGTTAGTGGAGGCCTTTAGTCTGATGGCTACTCAGAAGGCAATCACCAACATCCCCGAGGGCTGTGCGTCGAGGAAAGAGTTCATCGGCTGTGTTTGGTGCGTTGTTTAATTTGAAGTTTATTGAGTTCGGCTTAACTAACTCGCTCGTTTGTTAACAGTGCCTTCCGCGGCCAAAAGGTTGAGATTGTGGAGTACGCCCGAGTTTCCGTGCCGGTCCCGCAACTTGAGGAAATGCTGGTCCACCTCGACGAGCAGATCGCGTGGCTGGTGCATGTTCGAGATAACGTCAAGGCGCTTCTCGACTGTCAGGACCTGTATTATGATTACTACTAGACCAGCTTTCAAGTCAGCCGTCGGTGTTTGTGTGTAAAGGTCCTCGCTTCAAGCTAGTACACTATATATTGGGCGATCACGTCCAAATAATCATACAGCTATCTTTGTCTAAAACTCACTGGTAAGTTGTTTTGAGATTCACGTTTAGCAGGCATTCGAGTATTTTGGTGCAAGGAATCCCATCCAGGTGTCAACCAGCGCAGGTATAGCCATCACTTTCGCAATCAACCTCTATGGAGGAGTCTTCGCCTGTTGAAGTTGAGTTCACAAGTGAACAGGAAACTATGCCTACTCTGGAAGCGGGTTGTGGCGCTGAAATGGAACGTTATTCTGAAATTGCGAGTCCAGCATCATCCACGCTCGAGATTGCGATCGATGATATACCTACCACGGTGGAAACCCCAGTACTCGAAAATGTGATCTATACGAAACCAAAGGTGAACAAAACATCATTACCCCCACTCGCTAATGGAATGAGTCCTATATCAAAGAAAACAGAGACGATCGAATTACCAGTACCTCCTCATGAAAATGCGGTCGATGTCATATCCACCAAAGCAAAGGCGATCAAAGCGACACTACCCCCACTCGATAATGCAATCGATACCAAACCAACCAACACAGAGCCACCCAAAAGTCCAGCAGCCACAATTCAAGTAGAAACAACCGAAACACCAGTACCTGTGAGCGAAAATACAATCGATATGATACCGACAAAAGCAGAGACGACTGAAAGTCCAGCAGCCACGCTCGAAAATTTGATCGACGCGATACCTCGCACTTTTGAGACGACCAGTTTTGTTTCAGAGTCAGCACCAGCAAAAGAGGAGCTTGAGCTTCCACCAGACTCACCTGCTCTTGTGGTTTTGAAACCTATTGTCGCTCCCGTTCGAGGTTCAATTAGCCACCAGGGTAGTGCTGACAAACAATTGACAGGAATGAAGCCGATCGTACCGCTACGAAAGCGAGGACAGTCTTTCCGAGAGACTAAAAAAATGACTACCACAGTAGATTCCGATGGCCGACGACATCTGAACCAGTAGTACGTGAAATGGATACTGTTTGAGATTGTACTTGATGTACTAACCACTATGATTCAATATTTTGTCGGCTGGCAGCACGTTCATGGAGCAGCTAGGCAAAGGAGCTTATGGTGTTGTTTTTAAAGTGGAATGTACCGACACGAAAGAGGTGTTTGCCGCAAAGTGTGTAGATAAGAAGGCACTCAAGCGCGTTCGAGTCGGTCGTTTTGGAAACGCATTACAATCTGTCAAGAAGGAGCTTAATATCTGGAAGCGGTTCAAACACCGGCATATAGTTGTGCTGCGCGAAGTTATCGACACTGAAGGTGCGTAACACTGAATGAAATGGCAAGTATTAGTCCAAGTATTAGTCGAAAACTAACTCGCACTCGGCTCGTGTAGACAGCGATGAATTGTATATGATCAGTGAATTGGTGGATGGTGGTCCTGTTCTGGATGATGACATGTACGCACTAAAACTAGCCAAGTGCAAGGGCTTCGAGTATTTTGTTGAAAGTCATTTGTCCATAGAAACTGCACACCACTAAACGCGGAGCTTACTAGAACCTACTTCACGCATCTGGTAAGATCACGTAGATTTTCGTATAACTACAACTATTCGTCTTACGCGTTCCTGCCGGTATAGATTGAAGGTATCGATTTTCTTCACGAAAACAAGGTACGTTTGCTGTCTGCATTACGTTGAAACAGCTATTATCTAATGTTTCGTTCATTTACCCTTCTTAGATCATTCACCGTGACATCAAGCCGGGAAATTTGCTTCTAAAGACAGTTGACGAAAACGAAGTTATCCTCAAGATTGCAGATTTTGGTGTTTCACATGTATGAATCCCAAGAAGAACTTCGATATAAATCACGGAGGCTAACTTGTCTGTTGTCGGGGTTGGATGCAGGAGATGGAACATGATAATGAGGATATGCGGCAAACCGCCGGGACGGCTATCTTCATGGGTAAGTGGTTTGTATATGTTGTCACGCAGATTCACAGCCACATCACAATATTCAATCATTTTTCTTAGCCCCAGAGATGCTAACTGGCGAGAGTTTTCAAGGCAAGCCCGTAGATATTTGGGCTTGCGGGATAACACTATACATGTTCGTCTACGGACATCCACCGTTTGTCGCCCAAACCATGACGGTGCTGTATGGTAAAATTCAGGTATGCATGAATTGTCGTGATTGTGCATTGTCGTGATCTAACCGAATGGTATAGAACGACCCCATCGAGTTCCCAACACAGGTCGGAGATCGGGTAGTAGAGGCCGAGCTTGTCGACCTGATGCAACATGTGCGTGTCTACTTAACTCATGTGCTTGGTGTTTGCTGATTCGTGGCTGATGAGCTCGCAGATTCTTGACAAGGATCCGAGGCAACGATATACAAGTCAGCAAATCCGTGTACGCGTATTGCTGTCTACTCCCATACTCTACCAACTCTAACCTTTGTTCGGTAGGCTCACCCCTGGGCATGGCGAGAATTTCAGGTATCTGCTATCAAGTGTGTAACTCATCCCGAAGGCCGACGAACATCATTCTCCACAATTCCGAAGAGCCTAGCAGGTGTTGCATCTATCGGCAAAAGCATGCGAAGCCTCTTTTCCCGGTACGCTATATGTTTTCACCAACCAGAATTTGCTAGTCGAGTCTGACAAAGATGTATTTGCCAATCCAGCCCTAGTGCAGTTTTTCCAGGAGGATCGACCCGTGCATCTCTCCCAACTGTCATGACAAACTTCAGAGCACCTCAGTAAAATAGATAAAGTTATGTTGGCACTGCAAAGGTAATTGTTTTCACGCAACAATCATTGCTCTTTATTTCTTGTCCGAGTGACCAAGTCCTCGTTCCGGACACACAATATCGCGGACAAGTTGCTTGAGTTCCTTGGACTCGGGAAAGCGGCGTGCAATCTTGCGTGACCACAGCACTTCAGGCTCAGCGTCTGGATCAGAATTAGGCCCCACTTCACGCAAGTAGACGTTGAAAACACCTCCCTGGCGTGAATTGGGTGTGAGTGTCACCGATCGAAGTCGACTGTCCTCGTCCTGTTGGAATGTGGTCAGTAGCTCCTGTGCCATCCACGCGGCGCGCAGCATCCAGCGGCAGCCAGTGCAGTACTCGATTTCCACCACATACGCTTCCTCGTTCGTTGCACTGGCTGCAGTCTGAGCCTTGACCTGCAACTTCTGTTGCTTTATCTTCTCCGCTTCGTCAACTTGGCGGCGGCGTCGAGATACGAATTGCTGCAGAGCTACAGCGCCCAGCGCCGCTACCAGCAATTGAAGCTTTGCATCCGTCGACATTGTCAGAACGTGTGGTGATTATCAGGTCGGGTTTCCATGTGAACGTGATGTGGTTGGTAGATAATGCTAAGTACGACACCCACCGAAATGTGCTCCGAATAGAGCGCCCTGGAGTCTGTTGTGTAGTTGTAAGGCTCACAAGAAAGAAAAGATACGGCAAGTACGTCGTCACATTTGAGCACAATTAGCAATCAAACTGCAGGAACGAGCTCCGCTACGTCGCCTGCGTCACGATGGCTTCACGTTTCAACGTCTACCTGAACTTCAGGTGCAGGCAGACCCGAGACCAGAAGACACTAAAACGGTGTGATGGCGGTGACATAGTCAAGAAGGATGAATCAAATGCATTAGGAGTTTCTACCGGCAACCGGTGGGGTTAATCTACGTTTAGTACTAGCTTTGGACGTGCGCCGTTTAGGTGGACATCACCAGTTCGCGCATCTTAACATGCTCGGCCTGGATCAACTTTTCCAGCTTCGACACGTTCGCGTCCGCGTTCAGTTCATAGATGTTCTCAAACGAGTGTTGGTTCTCCTCTAGCACGGTCTTCCATGCCTTACCGCCGCATACATTCATGCTTGAGCGCATCACAACCTTCTTGCCGTCGGGCAGCAATACACCCACGACCACGCTGCCCTCCTCCAAGCACAGACCTTCAGCCTCATCGGACGTGACATTGTACACTACACAGTTGGGTGCTGTGATAGAGCGCGCAGTCACGTTAATAAGAATTGAGCCATCTGCGTTCACCTCCTTTGCGCACACGCCGCTCAACACGCTGTGCTTGATGTCGCCGTGCTCGATCTCACTGTTCAGGACCGTGGCTTCCTGGACGACTGCATTCACGCCAACGTTGCTGTGCTCCATGCTATTGCTGATGCCAAGGAACGAGCGCAGGCAGTTTGCCTCCACGCCAGGTTTCGTCACCAGACGATTGTTCTTCAGGTACAGCTTCAGCTGACCGTAGTCCCACCAGTACACATCACTGCCCACATCAACGCAGCCAAACAGTCCGAGCTCCTTCGTCCGGGCCTCCTCGAAGTTGGCCATCATCTTCTGCATACGCTGGTAGTGGGCAGTCGACTCTGTCTTGTCAACACCCTTCTGCGCCATCACCTCTGTGTACGCGTCGAGCTCAAGTGTAAGCGGCATCCAGAAGTGCGGGTCGCTGTCCAATTTACCGTTCTTGGCCGCTAGTTCCTTGGAGAACTCGCTCAGCAGCGCACGAAGCATGTCCGCGTCAACACTGAAAGATCCCAGACTGGTACCAACGGACTTCATCTCACCAAAGGAGGACAGGAGACGGATGGCAGTTTGGTGGGTCACTTTATCCACCTGAGCAGCATTGTCTTGCTGGTTCACTACAATCAAGCCATACTTCTCAAGACCCTTTTCCTTCCACTCCTTCTCCGTCGGCATTGGGGCAAGCGCCGCCAAGATGTCAATATGATGTTTGGCCTCGTATTTGACCTCAGCTGACGGAATAAAGACCTGGTCGCCCCAGAACACAGACAGACGTCCACGACGGCTAGAAGCATAAACACCAGTCTGCTTGACCACAGCTTCGAGGATCGTCATGGGCACGTACTTGTCCTTGACTTCCACCATTGCAGGCAGCTTGACACCAGACTTGTTGTTGTTCTCACTACCAGGCAACGGTGCAAGACGTGTGCCCTTACCCGCCGTGTGGTACAGCGCAACGCTGATGCTTCCTGAAGCGAGCAGTGCTGGGATGTCAATGCCATAGATCTCTTTGCCAGCCGCCACAGCTTTTGTGTAGGCGTAGAGCGTTCCAAGACCGTTACCGGCGCCTCCATCCCAATCCTCGAACACTGCGATGACCTTGGCGTCCTTGGGCGAGATAGAGCCGCGTGTAGCCATAAGACGATCCTGCCAGTACTGTGCCTGGTGCGGCGTCGACGTACACACAATAATGACGTCGTAGCCATCGAGTCGATTGATCTCGTCGATGTTGCGCTGGTGTGCCGTGCGCGGGGACATCGTGACGGGTGAAGGGGGAGTCGGAAGCGACTTGGTCGGCTGCAGGCGGAAGCGCAAGTGAGCAGCGTAAGCGGCGGCTGCAGTGGCAGAGGCTGCTAGAGACAGCACGAGCGGACTGAAGAACTTGACCATTGCGGGGGTTTTACGTCGTTATCGTTGATTGGCGTCGTCCGTTGCGGTACGGGGGTTGTCTCCTATTGATAGGCTTGCGGTGGCAGGGGAAATGGGAAGTGAGCAACGAAGCCGCAACCGCTGCCTGCACTTGGGATACCGGAAAGGATAGAGACCGACACGTATGAATGCACAATGCCACGAAAATGACTGCCCCGTCTCTGGCGCGGAGCCAGTTTAAACCTTTAGGAATGCATGATGTGGCGAGATTCAGAGCCATACATGAGCTGTTTCATCGAACCTGCTCATAGTCTATCCCTGTGCATTGAGATTACCTTGTGATTTGTATGCTATACACAGACGTTGTTAGCCAGCTGAGGCCGATCAATCAAGTCGGCGCGGGCTTCAACACCCGTAGGACACGTGCCCGGCATGGGATCGAGGACGCGCTGCATTGTTAGCGAAAGAAGTGCTAGCAGCCTGTTGGCCCAGAAATCCTAGGAATATCCATGCGGTGCTGCCCTCGCTGCTTGGATCGCAGCTGCGCTCAGCCTGTTGAGCTCTGACCATCAGATGCAGGTACTGCACCAGACGCACATGTGCCGAGCAGTTCGGTCGCATGTCAGGATGCTATTACTATGCAGCGAGCATTGACGTGACACCCTTGAATGCATCCAGAGACCACGATAGTGGCAACGTATCTACTTTAAAATGGAACTGCCCAAGTTGAAGCGGTGCGTGATCGCCCACTGTTTTTGGTGCCCAGAACCGCTGAATAAATGCCATTCCGCGCTGCTAGAATGCAGGTAATGTTGTGGGGTAATCTCTGCAAAAGTAGCTAGATGACGAACTTTGGCAAGCGCAATGCGACGACAGTGTCGGTTCACTCGAGTTTTACCTAAATGAAACTGAGACGGGCTTTGCTAAGCGCTGCTCCTGAGCCTTTAATGCAATTGCTTCATGCAACTGCTATGGCGTGCTCAAGCGATAGTATCGCTGCGATGCTAAACGATGGACTACCGTTATTTCGCTCAGCACCGAATAAGACCAGCAGATTTGTGTAACAGTAAAACAATCGTCATTGCCCACGCTAAAATCTGACTCTGGTGTTATAGTGAATCTCCGGTAAACTCCATTTCTGCTTTGCTGCGATAGTCCTCACAAATACTCTTTCACCTATACATGGGATTGTACACACACGATCGAGTTCGATGGTCAATGAAGCAGAGAGTAGTGTTTAAGACTCTCCTCCTATCCATTCTTGTGCAAGAAAAAACTCAAGCCACAGTAATGTTGCCCGTCTACTTTAAGTTGCAGCAACAATCGGACACACTTACGTTGCGGAGAGCCAATATCCTCCTCTCGATTGAGCATTAAAGCGTCGTCCAGTGTCGCTGTGACTCCAGTATAGAACCATGCGCGGCTTCCTGTCCCTGGTAGTAGCGCTACTGTTGTGTGTATGTGTGCTACCAAGCACCCACGCTTCACGCTTCCAGTTCACATTGACGTCTCGATCAGAGGTGCGTCACAGTCTCCTCACTCCTGCGGACTCAGGTCTCACATAACTCGCTGCTCTCTGTACAACAATTACCTTTCAACAGGAATGCTTCATGGAGGCAGTGAATGCTCGCTCAACCAACAACAAGGTGCTCTTCCGCTTCGGTATCCTCGAGCCCAAGAACTACGACTTGGTCGATGTTGTGGTACGATCACGAAGGAGAATAACTGTGTTGCTTCACTCCGCTCACTCTATTATACAATTTCTTCATTGCAGGTGAAGAACCCGTCACAACGTGAGGTGCTGGCGTGGAAGGCCGAACAGAACAACTTTGGCACTGCCACGGTTCGCGAGAGCGGGTTGTATCACTTGTGCTTTCGCAAGCTCAAAGGCGCGTCGTCTACCATCACGCTCTTCTACTCATTCGACTTCATCTCGACCGGTGTTCGTAGCTTAACGTTGGTGCCGAATATTGCGGCCACAGTGAGCAAGGACGCACCCTCGGTCCCGGCTTACACGGAGATGGCTTTGACGACAGTGAACGGCCACGCTACCAAGATGGGTGTCATGGAGTTCGACCTGGTCGGCGTATCGAAAAGTATCCTTCATAAGAGTACCCGCGTGAAGTTGCTGTTGACAGTTGACAGAATCATCAGTGGAGAAGAAGTGGACATTGCACTTGCGGTGCTACCCAATCGCATGAAGTATCCCGTCACTTGGGAAACACTGGAGAGCTACGCAAATGGCGGCTATCAACATCACGTGATTGATGACGCTGTGACCGAGCTTGGTAGTCACGTTGCCTTCGACATCACAGAATTGTTCCAAGATAAACTGGACGGCAAGACAGAGACGATTGCATTCTCGATCCACGCGAATGAGGATAGCGATGCGGTCGTTTTTGGTGTCCACCACGTCGCAGAGGACTACTTCCCGCAGATTGTCGTTGAAGGTACGTTTGTGTTTGTGTTTGTGGTAAAAGCTGCTAGAACTAACCATACGTGGATACGTCTGACAGACGTCGGCTTGGAGTTAATGCACGAAGTGGCGTACTTTAAGGAGTCGGTCTTCACTCTTCGTGGCGACATTTCATTTGTTAAGCACCGAGAACGGCTGAGCCGCGATGGTACGTATCTTGTTGTCTGTATGTCAAGAAGCGAGGCTCTAACTAGCCTCTTGTTTTGTTTACAGCTGCGGAAAGCACAAACTCTCGCGTGAAGTGGATGTCACTGATCACGAACATCGTGCTCGTGGGCATTGCGTTTGGCCAGGTCATCTACATTCGCAGCATGCTCGAGAGTGGTTACTAAGTCGCCCAAATCTCAAGGTGGCGCGATTGCGACTTGTGAATGAGTGGCGAGTTACGGCTGAATGGAATTCATTGCCGCATTCTGCGGTGTATCTTACCAAGATGAAAACATGAATTTGACAAGAGAAATAGAGAGACTTGTCCTTGGCTCGCCCTAGCACTGTGCTTGAGTTGGTAATACGAACCGTCTACAATTCCACATCGCGGTCAAGACCCCAGCACGCCAATGTTTCCTCCGTCGTCTCGCGCTCCTTTAGCATCGAAAACTTGACGTCGTCGCCAGTGGCGGAGTAGGCGAAATGAGATGATACTTGTCTGCTGTTGTACTTGGAGTGCATCGACATGGTGTAGCCACCAGTATCGTGAATTACAATAAAGTCGCCCACTTGAATTGGTGGCAGCAGCAACTGCTTAGCAAGGAAGTCACCAGAAAAGCAGAGCGGACCCGCAATGTCTTGACGCAGATATGCACTACTGGGGACCGTTTTGGGATGACCTTGGCTATCCAACACAGAGATGCAGTGCGACCACAGTTCTGGCAGATATGCCGTGCGGAGGAACTGATCGGCACCGACATGTATAACAGCTATGTGCTGGCCTGCCCAATCCTTGATGGCTTCAACCTTGGACACCGTCACACCAGGTTTCACGAAGACGCCGCGTCCGAATTCTGTGATAATGGAAGAGAATCCGCTCGTGAACAGCTCGGGCACTTGTTGCCGCACCGCATCCGCGTACTCCTTGAAGTCGTAGGCCTCGCGTTCTCCGCCGTCATACACAGTCGGCATGCCACCGCCAATGTCAAGCACACACACCTGTTTGTGTCCAACATGACTATTCACCTCAACCGCGAAAGCCACAGCCTTCTTGGCTCCTGCAACTAACAGATTAAGCGGACATCCTTGTGAGCCAACATGCACGTGTACACCTTGAAGCCAAGGGTTCTGCGTAAAGATCGCCAGAAGTCGGGGCTTCGTCTCGTCAGTAAGCGGCAGTCCAAACTTGCTGGTGGCTGTCGCCGTGCTAGTAGCATCAATCGTTCCTCCACCCACCACAGGGTTAATACGCAGTCCAAGCTGGGCTGCGTGTTTCTTCATAGTTTCCTCCGTTTCTCCCAGCTCCGCGAAGATCTTGTTCACCTTGCAAATCTCCTCTTCGTTGTCTAAGTTGATGTACACACCAGCCAACAACATTTCGCGCAGTTCACCTAGCGTCTTACACGGCGAGTCGTACACGACTTTGCGAGGTTCAAAGCCTAATGAAAGCACATGCTTCGCTTCAGCAATGGAGGCACACTCAGCACCGAAGCCCTTGGCTCTCGCGCCGCGCAACAGACCACGCGTGGGGTTCGTCTTGACCGCTAGAGCATGGTTAAACTCTGGCTCGGGAAAAGCTTCACGCAGATTGGCCAGACGATTCTGGAATGCGTCCCAGCTGAAGAGGTTGGTGAGTGGACTGTCGTCATGGAGCAGCTTCTGGTGGATGGCGGCGGTCACCACGCGCGAGACGGCGGCGCTGCGCTGCTGGTGATGGGCATGTGCAACGGTGGCATCGTCCTTCTGCTGCTGCAGCAGAGGTGCTACGTAGTGCCCAGGTGATGACTGCTTGGCCAGCGTTTGCAGCACGAGTGCCGCGACTTGAGCTGTGGTCTGCGACGAGGAGGCGTCGGCCTTCAGGCCGTTGTCCTTGCAGAGCTGTTGCGCCACCTGGTCGGCGGTTTGCTTGCCCGATAGCAGCGCTTCGATGTATGGCGACCACGTGACGGAGTCCATTGCAATCGGCTTGGCTTCTTGACGAATAAGCTCCTGGCAACGATGATCCTATGGTTGAAGCGAGGTCATCTAATCATGGAGGTGGAAGTGGCACAGTGCACAAATTTTGGTCCTGGTCAAAAATTAGTCTGAATTGTGAGTCATCAAAAAGGGAGATGTGTCACGCAGTTCAAGAAGTCAGCGTGGCACGTACTACAGTCTTACGACAAATGTTACCTCCTCGACTACATGCAATATTACAGGTAAATCCATCAAAGTGTACACAGGACAACCGACCGGATTTATGGAGGAGATGAATACAGAAGGGCATGCATTTATAGAACTCTACATTACCAGACAGAACTGTACTCAATAGTGGAATAGGACCGCGATGTCGAGCCAGCTGGTCATGCTTCTTCCTGCACTGGCCCGGCAGGTTCATTCGTCAGCGCCGTCAGTCCGACGCCATTCTTCGGCCCAAGACCAAGTGGAGAGACAATAAATGACGGCAACGGAGGACGCGCTGGAGACGGCGCGCCTCGTTATCATCTCCACTGCAGCCGTCATCTCGTCCGTCGTGGCGGTGGTGCTCTTCCGACGGATACCAGACCCAGGCTACAGCACGAGAGGGCGGGGACGAGGACGTAGTCGCAGTCGTAAGCCGCCACTGCCTCCTCCACATGCCACAGGACCCGCGCTCTTCTACTCGGTCGTCATGACCGACTGGTTGTTCTCCGTCACGGGAGCCGTGAGCCAGTCCATGGACATGGTCATGGGCGCTGGTGTCAAGGTGCGGACAGTCATTGGAGCCAGCGTCGACTCCCTTTACCACGTGAGTTTCCTAGTGTCGCTCCTCTGGGGTGTTGTGCTCGCGGTTTTTGTATTACGGACACATCGATGGGCACGTGGACATCAAGCAACGAGTCCTCCGATGAAAAGGTTTCCTGTACGGACTAGTTGGCTCACAATTTGGACAATTGGACTTGGCAGTGGTCTCCTCTCAACGGCGAGACTGCAGTCTGTGATTACGGATGGCAGCTCCGCAGTGCTACTTACCAATTGTCAGCGATATTTGTACACGGTTGTGTATGCTTTGTCAGCAGGCTGTGTGATTGCAGCCAATGTTGTGCTGTTTGTGCAAAGGAGGCGATTAAAGAGTGTGGGCGAACTGGTACCTAATCCTGTTGCTACGATGACGGCATCGCTCGGTAGTAGCGCAGATAATGCTGAGCTGGCGTCTACGAAGACGTGGGAATTGCAGGCTCAACAGGCTCTGCGGATAGCTCACGAGAAGCTCATGCACTACTTTTTTGTGGTGCAGATATTGCAGCTCCCGATGATATTGTGCTACGTGCTTGGTAATGATGTGGTGAGTTACGCCACTTACGAAGTGGCAGACTGTTTATTGTTTAGCGTCCCGCTGTTCAACGCTATCGTGTTTGGTTGGCGACACTTGGGAGAAGCTAGATTCCTAAGGGATGGAGATGAACTACGGAACCAGACTATGCTACAGTCTAGCAGTAACAGTTCACGCCATGGTGAGCGAGATCGCATGGGGACAGGTCTCCTGGCTGGTAGTGGAAACAACGGTGGTGGAAATGTTCTAGCTTCATCATTCCGGACGATGTTCGGCAGCAGTGCGGCAAGCAGCAATAACGGAAAAGATTCGATGAAGAGCACGTACGTGGGAAATGAGATGGTGACGCTCGAGGAGCTGAATGGCCTTTCGAACGTAGCGTATATCGCTGAAGGAGCAGCAGGTAGTGTTTACAAGGCACAGTGGCTCGGAATCGAGGTGGCTATGAAAGTCATCAAGCTACCTAATGGCGGCACGACTGGTGTTGTTGATGTGGAATTGTATCGGACGATTATTCAGAACTCAGAGGAGGCTTTCATTGAAGAGGCGAAGCTCTGCTCTCGACTGCGGCATCCAAATATCACGCTGTTCATGCGTGCCGGATACTACGAAGGCAAGCTGGGAATTCTGACGGAGTACTGCTCACGAGGCAGTCTGAAGGATGTGCTCAAGCGTCATTTCCCACTTAGCTGGCGGCGTAAGGTGGCGCTAGCACTTCATATCTCGAAAGGTTTAACCTATTTGCACGCACGCAATCCGACGTACATCCATCGCGATCTCAAGGCATCAAACATTTTGGTCACCGAGACGTGGCAGGCCAAGTTAGCAGACTTTGGTATTTCCAAAGTATCGAATTTCGTCAACCGCGTACGGTACAGCGAGCGTACTGTCAGTTTAGCGGAGCAGAATCCGAGTGTTTCAGACGAACTGACATCGTTTGCCGGCACATGGCGTTGGAATGCCCCTGAGATCCTGCAAGACCCGCACAATTGTCGATACAGCCGCGCAACCGACATGTACTCGTTTGGTATGGTGTTGTGGGAAATTGCCTCCGATGGCGCTATTCCATTCAGTGACACCAAGTTTGATTTCGAGGTTCGCGAGAAAGTGCTAGTGGAGCAGCGGCCGCCGATAAACCCTGGACAGCGCTGTCCACAACGTTTTGCCAGGTTAATCGAGGAATGCTGGGCGCAGAACCCTTCGCACCGACCGTCGGCACCACAGGCAGCAGAGATCCTCAACACGATTCTGGACAACATGTCGAAGGATTCGAACGATTTTGCCACTTTGGCGTCTGTGTCAGGCTCCGAGTACACAAACAGCATCTTTTCATCACTTCGAAATGGCGACGGCACTTCCGATCTGGATCATCGTCCGAGCTCCTTCCTTGGGCAACGAATTACGAATTTCTTCCGTGGTCGATTCTCTGCTCGCAGTAGCAGCAGCAGTGCAATGAGCGAGGAATACCATGACCACCAGGACAATGACCATTTCTACAAGTTCACATCTCCGTATGCCGGTCCGGAGAGTATCAGCATGTTGAGTGCTCGCGGTAGTGCTGCAGTGGAGTACAGTCCGGCAAACTTTGAGACATCAGGTCTTCCTATTGTTGGTCTCCCGAACGATAGTCGGCGAGGTGATGGTTTGGTTGGTGGTCGTCTATCATCACTGGATGAGTACGATTTTGAGATGGAGGGCAATCCGTCCGACGTGTCTACGACCTACAGCAGAAGTCCATCAGAGGGTAGCTCCTCTATGCTCCCACCATTTCGTCAGGCCCAAAACACCAACGGTAGGCGTGAAGAGGTCAGGCCAAGTGAAGACCCCCGACCAAGTGAAGACGAAGCTGAGTTTGTGCTCGGTGCTAACGGACGAATTCGCCACCTTCAGTACTAGGAAACAACGCGGTCAAGCCGCAGGTATTTATTAGCCGAGTATGACAAGTCGTCAAATTACGGAGGTAAAACCTCGTACAGGTAGGGTAGGTAGGTTAACTACATCTATGGGAAGACATTTGTCATGAAGATAATGTTGGCATCTAATGCGCCTTACTACAGTTGCGTTGATGAGCGACAATTCTAAGCTTTGGAATGAAATGCAAGTGATGGAGAGCATCAGTCGATTAGTCTTAGGTTGGTCTCATTGAGGCCGCTTGTTCAGCGGATTCGTCAGAAACGAGGAATTCACTCTGAGCGGACCGAAGTCCACCCAGGATGAAAGACATCACACGCCACTCCAGGCTCTAAATCCACACTACTGAGGTTCCTTCCCGATGGAAAATTAAAAACTGAACTGCCAATGTAGCAAAAGTCAAAGCGGTGCAAACCAGTCATCCCAAAACCTGTGTTTTACGATACCCTTTGCTATAGAAAGGTATCGAAACTACCCAAACCTGCATCATTTAATACTCAATTGACACGCCAACATGCTGCGCAACGCTCGATCTATTGGTGCTGCCGTGGCGACACTGACGCCTCTAGCGATCTTGGCAGTCGGCGAAGCAGCTCAGCAATATGACAACAGCAACAAAGTTGTGTATGCAAAACAGCAGCTTCTGAAGTGGCGTAACACGTCCGACTCGGAGAGAAATACTGAAAACTCGAAAGCGCAAGGAACTGGTGCTGCTGCTTGGTTGGGTAGTGCGCCGCCTAAATTTCCGTATTTGCTGTCGATTTCGTCTGGAGATAACCCAGCAATCGTCACGAACACGTAGGTGGTTTAGAGTGTATTGGAGGGGTGGAATTTTGCCGCTGACAAAATATTCTGGAATCTTGTAGACTTCTGGGAGGTGCCAAAGTACTGGGGTGTTATGAAGAGCCAACACATGATACGCTGGAGAAATTGACCGAACCGACATCTTCTCTGGAACTTGCCATTCACACGATTGCAAAACGCTATACAGCGCTGAAGACTGCAGTTCATGGAAATGTACCTGAGGATTTCGATCCGCGTGTCGTGATGAAAGTCAGTGAAGAGGATATAATGATGGATGCCTTGCTGGATGCACTACGAGATCTGCAGTACACTGAACAACAAAATGAGGATAGCGTTGGAAATGGTGAAACTGGCGCTTCGAATAGTCCGCCAATCGCCCAAGCTACAGTGGTTCCTGTGTTTTTGTTACGGGACTTTGATATGCTTAATGATCAGAATGCTGAGAGGTGGCTCCGCTGGACACACCAAGTATCGAGCGAGAGTTTAGCTTACGTGGTTTTGCTAACTACGTCAACGGTGACACCTTCCAAGGTCGAGTGGCTACAGACACGCCATCAAATGGCGCTAAGCGGTTCTACTTCGAGTGATATCCAGGAGTTCGTTGGTATTTTGCTGCGACCCGCTAATGGGCTTGTAGATACCTCTTCAGCAGATGAAAAACTGCGTGAAATAGCGGTGCGTATATCGAAATTACCAGACTATTTGATGATGCAGGGATTGACTGTTGCTTTGCTGTTAGACATTATACAACCTAAGCTCGTTCTCTGAAACTATCGAGGAATGTAACAGCGATCAGCTCGGTGGTGGTTCGTCACAGGGAAATACTCGTTCAGCAGAAGTCGAGGCCATTTTGAAGGTAACCGGGAATTGGTGGAGCGATATCGATGAGATATGTCAGCGATTAACAGATAGCAATCTGAATGGTATGGCGACCATCGAAGAGCGGTTCGCTATGATCCAAGAAGTATGCAATACCTTCATGCAAGATACAGAGACCGGTTTGCTGGGAGCATTATACTTAGACGGTAGCCTGCAATTCCCCCGTGACACCGAAACCTCAGGTACAAAAGATATTAGTAGTCTGTCCGATACGTCAAAAGTTTTCAGTGCACTAGAAACCTGGAAGTGCCTCGAAACCCTGGCTGACGTGATTCCAGTAACAAGTGGTAGTGCTCTAATCGGTTCACCGCAGCAACTACTGGAGTCAAAAGACAAGACTCCACTCAACTGTGTGAGCTTGGTGGAGGCACTCCTGCCGTTTAATTACCGTGAGGAGGGCGAACAGAAATTCTTGGATTTGATCGATCAAAAAGTGCTGTTTCTACGGCCGAAGGTACGTCTCATAGTACTTTGATATTGCCATGACATCGATATGCTTATGTTGTCCTATTACTGATGTAGGATGTGGTGGAGATTGGGGTGATTCCTTGCAAGAATGCAGCATTAGTTTCTCCTTGCTGGGTCCAGACGCGACCTATCGTTAAAAAGGCTTTCGAGAAGATTCACGTCAGTGATACCTTTCTATCGCGTTAGACTGTTGATCTCGCTAACAGTAGTGATGTGTTGCTTTTTTACAGAGGAGTGATACGTACTTCAGAGTCATTTTGGACCTCGATCGTATTGCTGCCAATGTTGAGGTAAGTGCACGAAGTTGCTTGAGCTGCGGAAAAACTTGCTACTTGAGATGCTCACGGTTGAATTGTACAGATGCGAAATGAAATTGAGCAGTACGAGCAAGAGATAGAGGAGCGACGGAAAGTCTTATCCGAAATGAAACGTGAATTTACCATTCTTCAATTTTCGATGACACCCGCGGAGAAGGCGACGCAGAAAGCTGAGGTATGGTTGTTGACAAAATCGTTGGTTGTACCTTACACATCACTAATTTTGCAACGGTGATGGACAACAGCTCGCATTAATCGATGTTGAGTTGCAAGCAAAGGACGTGTATTTGGAGAAACTTCGCTCACTGCTGACACCGTAAAGTACAAGTACAAGACATATTAATTCAAGCGCGACGTAAAAATGTCCGCTCCAGACGATGGGGCTGATTCAAACATGGCGTCCGAAGCGTCAGCTGGTGAAATCCCACGTTCACTGTAGTAACTCGACAGGATTGAATTCATGAAATTGGCCACTTCAGTCTTTGGAACGAGTGCGACGATGCATCCTCCCCACCCAGCCCCCGTAAGCCGTGCCCCTAAAGCACCAGCAGACACGGCTGCATCGACTAGGGCGTCCAGTTCCGGACAGCTACACTCGTACAATGACTTGCAGCTGTGGTGGCTCGCGTTCATTACCTCTCCAAGCTTTTTCAGTTGCTTCTGCACAGATACCAGGTCTGATGTTTGCTGACCTTCTTTCACCAATGACGCACAAATCGTTCGGAACTGCTCCACACGCTCAGCTTCGCTCCAAACATGGATAGCCCGCTGCTGTAGCTTGAACGATGTGGCTGAGCCTATAACGGCCTTCAAGTTATAGCGTGTGTGTGAATAATACTGTGAAGAATATATCATTGCTTCCAACATACCTTAATCGCAGCTTCCAATGTTGAACCGCTAAAATGTTTTTCAATTGGCTCGCCAAATTCGTCTTCAAGCTCGGAGACAGAATATTCCTTGAGATGACACAAACTTGAAGCCATCTTTTGTAGCTCGTCGAAGCCCACATCGTTAATAGCACTGAGAGCTTTCTGAACATCTACGAGGCGAGTTACCTGTTTCCAAATATCAGCCTTACTAACCAGTAAACCGTAGTACAGTGGAACAGCGTACCTCTCTCCACTCTTCGATTCCAGCTTTCTTCGCAATTAATTTTGCAGCTAGTGCACATTCTACAACACGTTTGTTAAAACGAGTAGCTGCATCTACAGCTTTTTCCGCCACCACGAGGCTATTTGCTACCACAAAAGTGACTTCAGCTGCTGCATCCGGTAAATTTACAGGACTACTTCTTGCTGGAACACTTGAAAAATCAAGATGCACGGCGACACCTCGTTGTGCCAGACACGATACCGCTTGATCCATTCCACCACCCATCGTCCCTACACGATGCTCTGCTTTTCGACAGAGCTCTGCCAATTCCGTTCGACTCAAGAGATCTCGTCCTGGTGTCTCCAGTGCGCTGCTCGTTGCTAATGCGGCGGCAACGACCAACGCACTGGAGCTGGACAAGCCACAGCCGGCAGGGATGTCGCCATCCACCAGTAGTTGCAGCTCTGCCACTTCACCACTAAACAGCTCAGAACGAGCATCTCGAAGTCCAAGCACGCCACACAAGACGTACTTGGCCCAACTTGCCTTCTCCTGTTCAAGTTTCTGCATAATTCCCTGTTCATTCTCGTCCATTGACAACGTAGTAGCTTTGTATTGTGGCTTAGCGTTTGCCACACTTAAAACCTTCACTTCATCTCTTCTATCGCTATATTCTATTGCGTTGAATGCAACATAGACACTTTGTTCGATGGCCATGGGCAGCACCGCGTAGCCTTCGTAGTCCACATGCTCCCCGATAAGGTTCACGCGACCAGGAGCGCGTGCGATGCCTACTGGCGGTCGACCAAAGCAACTCTCAAACGCCCTCGCCACTTGTATTAGACGCTTCGTAGCTCCATCCTCGGGAGAATCCGCAGCAGGAAGCGGCAGAGCGCGGAACAGTGTGCAGTCCATTGTTGAAGTGACAATCACTCTTGATAAATGAATCTTCGTACTTAAATTTAATTATTTGACGTGGTCCACAAGATCAATGTGGTCCACACGAAGGGCTTCTATTTGAGCAACAAGTTTCATGTGATCAATTGCGCATGAAGCATTGCTCGTCTCGCCGCCTCTCGTTCGCGCATCCCTTGTGGAGTGTATCTTAAGCTATGACATTGGCGTTGCAACAGCTTCGAGCACGGAAGCCTCGTGTGCTGGTAGTGGGCGGTGGTCCTGTTGGTTTGGCCACCGCCTTCATGCTGGAGAAGCTCTACGACGTGCCCACTCGCGTGGTGGAGCGTCAGCGCAGTCCTACATCACATCCGCAGGCGCACTTCATCAATCTCCGCACTATGGAGGTGCTCTACGCCACGATGCCAGAATTTCACGATCGACTGTTGGCACAGGCAGCACCCAATGTGTTGGTAAGTTGAGTTGGAGCGGTCAATGTATCAAAGTGTGTCATCTGAACTTTGGATGCAAATGGTGATTGTCTGCGGGCAGTGGCGCGACTACATTTACTGCACAGGAGTAGGCAAAGCTCGGGAGATTGCACGTATTGATCAGTTTGGTCCTTGTACGTGGAGGATGATTGGAGTTGATGACGCAATGAGACTGAAGATGGTTTGTTGCAGGTATTCCCCGTGAAACGATTGAAGAGGCAACGGTTAATGGCGATAGTCTGCGCAAGTCACTGGCGTCACTGTCACCGACGCAATTTCTCCATTTCCCACAGAACCGCTTCGAGACACTGCTGGATGAATTTCTGGCCGAAAACGATGTGTGTGTTGAACGTGGAGTTGAACTCGAGGGTCTGAAATTGCCAACCAATGGATCTGTAGCTCCGAACGTGACGCTGCGCCATCTGTAAGTGCATGGAATCTTGGCGCTGTTGTGACGCAATTACTGATGGAAAACTCTGTCGTTTTGTGTCTCGGTGCTTGTCAGTGATACTAACTCGCTCGAGGAAGCATCTTACGATTATGTTGTAGGAGCGGATGGCGCACACAGCCTTGTGCGCCAGCTTTGTGGCATTGATATGGTTGGAACGCGTAATCTGCAAAGTATCGCAAATGTCCACTTCACCAGCAAAGCACTCTCGGAGGCTGCACGCGAAAACCCAGCTATGCTCTATTTTGTGGTGAGGAAAGACCCTCACTTCCTAAGACCTGACACAGGACTGACCAAGTATTTGGTTTATTGTGGTAACAGTTCAACAAGGAAATTGTCGGCATCCTGATCGCCCACGACCTGAACAAAGGTGAATGGGTCTTCCAGATTCCATTCTTCCCTCCTCAAGAGTCAATCCCTTTGGACTTCTCAACTAGACAATGCAGGGAGATTGTCCGTCATATCCTACCCAAAAATATTAAGGTCAGCGACGATGACATCAACATCCTGTCAGCTGGACAATGGAGAATGGGAGCCCGCGTGGCAAAGCAGTACGACTCCAAGCAACATGTTTTCCTCGTGGGTGATGCTGCACACCAATTTCCCCCGGCAGGTGGCTTTGGTATGAACACGGGGCTACAGGACGCACACAATCTCGTATGGAAGCTCGCCCTCGCGATCCAAACCAACGCTGAAAGCTCAACTGCTGGTATCGATATTCAATCACTGCTGACGTCGTACGGCCGTGAACGCCAGCTTATTGCTAAGACGAACACGCAGTTCAGTCTGAGCAATGTGGCTCGCACCATGAAGATTCCACGAGCGCTTAACGTGTCCCACGACAACGCCCAGACACTAGCGAAGATCATCAACTCGGCACCGATGCAACTTCTACCACTCAGTGCACAGCGTGAAATTGCGCAGCGCATCATGCGGGTCGGTAAGATGCCTCTGGGACTGCTGGATGAAGCTGAAGATGCTGGTGGAGCAGGCAGTGTGTTGGGTAACCGCATGCGCGCTAGCGTGCATGACATCGTGACGCGCCGTAAAACGTTAGGCATGATGTTTTACCACTTCGATATTGGGTTCTCGTACGACGCGTTTTCGTGGGCGACTCGTGCTAAGAAGCTCATGCAAGACCCCGCGCTTGACCAGTCAGTGGAATTCCACACCGAGGTCGGCGATGGTGATAACATCATCTACTCTCCGACATTCCGTGTTGGTGAGCGCTTCCCTCACTTTTGGTGCACAACCAACAACATGAAGGTGTCGACTCATGACATAATGCGTCTCGCTATTCAGAGTGAAAAATCTGCTGATAATGTTGGCAACGTGCAGTTTGCTTTCGTCGTGGGTGGGCGAGATGCTACAGAGGTGATCAGGTCCTGTTTGTCTTCTACCTCACCGATAGTGTCAAAGCACTTGACTCTTGTTGTGCTGCGTTCGAGCGCTGACGGCGATTTCACGAATATCGATGCTGCCATCGCAGAAGCTCAGAAATCGTCGACGTTCGGGTCTGTGCTTTCGTGGGAAGTTATCGAAGGTGAAGGCAACAATATGGCGTGGAGTAACTTCATGGATAGCAAGGCCGCTGCACTTTTGCGTCCTGATGGTCACGTTGGTGCACTGTGGAAGGCCGACGAGCTCAAGGGTTTTTCAGGTGATATCCTCACGCAATCGATGGAGAAGGCAGTCCAGCTCAGCTAAGAATCTCAACTCGAACTCTGTAGCGAGCAGAACTTGTCATTTTTGAGAAATAGAGTGAATTTGTTGATATGTACATCAGTTAGTCGTCTACACGATAGCTTCTAGTACCCGTTGATCAGTCGGTATTTCACTAAGAGGCTGTAATTGCCTCACTGATCGTCGCATCTCCTGTCGAGAAGTGCTGCTTGTATGTACACTATTATTACTGACCGTGACGACAGTGGGGGGTGCCAAAAACGGCTCCAGCTCACTGGTGTCTGCGCTTGTCTTCTTCTTCGAATACCTCACGTTCGATGATAATGAAGCTGTTGCTGGGGCAATGCCAACTTCATTCGGCATAAGAGATACTGGTTTCTCGTCTGGAGATGCAGCTGCAGGTGGATTAAGCGTATACAACGCTGTGCTGATAGCTACAAGTGCCATAGCCACAAGTGCATTGTGACCAAAAGGTTTCCCATTAAAATGTGTCTCCAAAAGCGCCGTGAGTCCCATTCCTCCCACGACTGCAAAACTCTTTTCCACGTTGCCACAATCCCGAATCACAAACCCCACCAATACCCCACCCAGCGCTTGGCACATCAGTGCAGCTACTGTCATGATGCTCCATCCTTCCCACATGTCTTGAGAATCTCCATCACTACCTGTCTGCATCAGTCCGTCCTGTACTGCAGCCAGCATTAAGAGCGTCACTTCACCCAACACACTCAGCTCCACTGTGACCATGTACTGATTACGCTTCTCCCTTTGCAAGGCTCTCTGGATGATACTACCCGCTAATGCAGACAGCACCGCAGCCAGCAGCGCTTGGTACATCCCAGTGAACGCAACAGGGTCATCTCTTTGTCCTGCATCTTCTGTATCCATCGTTGGAGTAGTCATCAGCACTGCAGCTACACAGAGGAGACCTAGAGCCACTAACTGCAGTGGAGACTGCCGCGTGCCCAGCAGCAGGTACACGAGCAGCGCTGTCCAAATGATCTTGGTCTGGTTCAGGACGTTGAAGGTGACGCCATCTAGCGCCACTACTGCCGCATGATTTAGCAGGTTTTGCAACACATAGATGAGTGCAGGGAGGACTGTCGTGACCATGGCGGCACGTAGTTTCCATGTCTTGAGCTGATTCAGAAGACCGGCATCACCTCGCGTTAAGCTGAGTGGCACTAGGGCCAGTAGAAGCTTCAGGAACTCCACAACCCCTACACGCAGACGAACGTCACGTGCCTCACTAGCGTACCAACCCATGAGCAGCGGCTGGACACCCACTTGTAGCGTCAAGAGCAACAGCAGCGTCGCCTGTCGTGCCGTGGACGCCATTGCTGCGGAATTGAGGGAATGGAGTGTATATCTGAGCCGTATACATGTAACACGTTTGTATACACTGAACAGATGGACGCACTGAAGATGTGGTGGCAGATGGCAGTTTTCAACGGACTTGGACGCTGAAGCACTTTTGCTTAGTTGTTACAGCAATGCAATCATGAGGTGTGGAGGTTTGGAGGTTTCAGTTTGCTTAATATGGATAGGATTTCATGCTTCGACGTTCAGATGAACGGCTTGACTCAAGAGGTATGTGGCGTAGCACACTGGTCTATTGCTAACAGTTTTGTTCGCGCTGGTAAAGCGGCTTGTTTGCCAATGCTTGAATCCGGTGGTCGCATATCTATCAAAATGTCGATTCGGAAGGTTTCAGCAGTCAAAAGCTATCGACGAGTCTGAAGGTCTTAGGCCAAAACCAATTGGTCATGCCAACCACGACACAAAAGCTGACAACAATGTGGTGTGTTTTAACTCTGTTGTGTGCTTTAAGCACAGGGATGAGAAGTATTATGGATGTCGTTGTACTCAGCCAACTCCGCAGCAGCGTTGCTGTGTCAAGTGAATGCCTCGTCGGGTAAAACTGACAGATGAACTGTATTTGGACCGACTAGCTCGCGCTCATTGGCCAGTCAACTGCGGATTGGGTAAAGTAGCGGCTGGAAAATCGCACATGGCTCGTGGAAACGCACGATGCAGCATCGTTGACCTTGACCCCATCATAAGAGTTCCAAGTGATTGTGCTGCGTTGCATTCTACAATTGCACATTTACATGCCATGACAACACGTCTGCAGCGCTCCGTGGCGCTGCTGCTTGTTTGTGTAATCTATAGAGATCTTCCAGTATCTGCAAGCACTACCCAGGGATCAAGTGCTATACCTGTTAGCCCACTCAATGTAGTTGTTCCAAGCATTGGCAGCGTCGCTGCTGGTTGCTCACTGTGTCGAGATAGTGGGAATTGCTCTGTGGCCATGAACGACACGTCGTCTGGAGTATTTTGTGGAGACCTTCATGCTACTGACAATACCCAGGCATGTTGCTGTCCGTACTACACCGAGTGCCGAGTAACAAGCAGGTCCCAGACGTGCGAATGCGGTGGACCTTGGCCGTTTGCCACACGACACGAGAGACTCTCAGCTATGGAGACTGCAAACGAAACAGAGACCTTAATTCAAGAGAGCTTCGCACCAGAGACCGACGACCCGATGGACGATCAAATGTCGGTCTCCACGGAAATTTTGATTCACTTGTCCGCGTACCTTGCACTGTTTGTCTTCGCGGTGTACGTGGATCAATGGGTGGAGTGTTTCAGCGATTTCAGACGGAACCAAATGGTGACGTATGGTGAAGCCATCGATATGAAGATGTTGCGCTTTCGCCAGCGATTTGGTAAGCGGCGGCGAGACTCGGAAACTGGTACTGAGACCGATGATAACTTGCCGCTGTTGGTGTTAGAATCACCAGCACCAACCTCAAGACCTGTTTTTACGTTTGAAGAGGGTCCAGAATTAAAAGCTGAAGACACTACTGAGGTTGTTGAGGTGAATGAAGCCGTACCCGAAGAAGTTGTCGTTGTCACTGTTCCTATCGATGTTGTTCAAGAAGTAGATACCAGTCCACCAGAGTCTCCAGTGGAGCTCGAAGAGATACCGTTAGAGTAATGTTCTCCGTCACCGCCACAGTGTATCATAATATCAAAACTACATTCACAATTATTCCAGAAATCCACCACTTTCTCCCTCAAGTCAACATAAACACATCATATTAGACGGTTTGGATCGAAGAAGAACCCTCTTCTAGCTTCTCAGTCTGCGTTTCATCAATTGAATCCACTGACACTTCAATATTTTCACTCGCAGTCTCTTCAGTGGTAGAAGACGATAGAGGTCGCAGTGGTGTTGTATCGTCACCTTCAGTCTCCACTTCAACAGCCACAGCAGCAGTAGCAATGGCAGCACGTTCCCTCATCTCCTCATCATCTGAGTCGCTGTCCACTGTACCCACAGCACTTTCTTCTCTGGCCCTCGCTGCTGAGGGAGAATTGGCCAGTAGCTGATGGTTGCTGTTCATGACTTTATAAGGCCCTGCGCACATCTTGTCATAGGCCAATAGCCCCCAGGCAATCAGCGATAGCCCTACAAAGAGGTAAAACCTCGTGGTCATGATCTGTTCCTCTCTCACCCCGTCGAAACACTCGCAAGAGTCTGAAAAGATGGTGGTCATACACTCATTGCGGAACGAGCAGCAGCATGGTTGGAACGTGCTCAGTACGTCACCACAGAACACTCCAGCCGACTGGTTGTGTACCGCCAAAGAGCAGTTCTCTCGGTTGCGACACATGGCGCAACCACGGTCCGAAGGAGCGTAGAATTCCATGCTGGTCTGATGTCGCATGTGCTCGCCTACGTAGCTGTAGCCGTACATGGACAGCGGCTCGGCCTGCACGAGACTCACGAGCAGCAATAGAGCGAGGCTGAAGCTGTGACAGGGCGTCATTCTGTGTATATAGGAGCTTCTGGACGTGGCCGATTTGGTAGTCGGAGTATTCGATTCGTAATTCTGGTCCGCCCTTTGATCATTTTCCGCAACTTAAATGAATGTTGCATTAAAGTTGCAGCAACAAGCTTGAAAACAATATGAATTCATCGCTGATACCGGTAGGAAGTCTATTGGGCTTGACACAAACGATAGTGCAGGTCTTATTTACGAAATATTAGCAGGCTTGAAGACATTGAAGCCGTCTCCAGCCGTGCTCATGAGCACACCTGGGCACTGTGGGTGGAAGTGCAGCTCTTTGATGTCGGTCTGGCCCTGGTGGATGAATAGAAGCTGCGGTGGCAAGTCCAGCTTCGCCTCACCGTTTTCACCTTGAACAGGAACAGCAGCTTCGGCATCCTCTTCGACAGACATATCCCAGACCGAGATCTGGTTGTCGGCACCTGACACAGCAAGCACCGACTCATCGGTCGGGTGCCACTCGATAGACGTGACCGGCGCTGTGTGGTACCGGAAGTGCGCCACCGGGTTGTCAGCCTTAAAGTTACGCAGGTCCCAAATCTTAAACGAGCCGTCGTCCGATCCAGACGCGAGCAGGTAAGCAACATTGCGATTCCAGGTGATCACGTTCACATCGTCATCGTGTGCAGCAACGTCCAGCATGCTGCCAGCCTTCCGCCGAGTGTCCCAAATGCGTACGGTGCGGTCCGACGAGCATGAAGCGAACACTGATGCTTCCGTGGGGCTCCATTGCAAGTCTTCCACGGAGCTCTTGTGGCCCGTGAAAGGTACCTTGTCGACGCTCCAAGCACCTTCCGAGTTGGCCCAGAGGTAGATGAACTTGCTGCAATCTCCGGTAACTAGACGACCAGCCTGCACAGGAGACCAGTCCATGGCGAAACCCTCATCAGCGTGTCCAGAGAAAGTGTACACTGGTGCCTGCTTGGCAGGAAGTGGAGCGCCAGCCTTGCCATCAAGCGACTCAAGTTGTTTGGCAATATCCCAAAGGTGCACTTTCTTGCGGTCTGACCAAGTAGCGACAATATTGGAGGACTGCGGCATACAACGGATGCGGTTCACGCCACCAGGGTGCGGGATGGAACGCGACTCAAGCACCGGGTCGCCCTCCGTCTCATCTTCATCATCCGAGTCTTCATCCTCTGAGTCCGAGCCGTCACTGTGCTTGGTCTTGTGCAGTTCCGACATCTTCATGACTGTGATCTGGTTGTCATCAGCGTTGGTTGCTTGCGTACCTGCCACCATGAAGACAGTCATGGGAAATCGAGTGCGCACAGCTCCAAGGTTATCACGAACGACATCAATACTGAGCGATGGCCACTCGGCCGTCATGGCATAGTACATGTCGTATGCACTGCTGTCGTAGTCCAGCACTTCATCATCCTGCAGCTTGTCTACACCAGGCATGAACACCTTCTTCACTTGCTTGTCGGCCTGCTCATCTCCGTCCATGTCTACATCTTTGTCGGTAGCCGCTTCACCATCCACAATCTCCTCGTCACCGTCACCGTCGCTCTCGATCATCTCCTCGTCTTCCATGTCATCACCGAACGGGTCCTCGAACACCAGGTCGTCCTCACCATTGTGTTGCTGAGCCGTGTGGCGCTTCAGGTCTCCAGAAAACTCGGCAGCTGCTCGTTTCTTCTGCTGGCTCATGGTGACTAGCAACCTAGGCTGGATGGCAAAGCAGTGCAAGGTCGGTAGCGATACGCGCCGAATGACAGGTCGCGGACCAATGATGCAAGTCACCAGCGTGAATGGCTCCAATGTAATTGGTTATAGGCCAATCAACATCGAGTTTAATTTCAGCCACTTACATGCCTCCCATGAAATCCCGCGGGACATTACTCGCCCCACAAAATATACCGGTATTAATACCAGTGCATTTCGGTGGTGGGCATCTAAAAAACGAGGGGCCAACGATAGCCGAATGCTGAGCTCATTGCGGCGACGTCCAGCAGCTCTGCTGCCGCGTAGGGCTCTTGGCGTGGTGCGTGGCAAGCATAGCAAGGATGACCTAGAACTGCGTGAGGCGGTTAGGTACGAACACACATGATTAAGGTGTTAAAACGGACTCAAGAGATGAAAGTATCTGCAATTGACACAAATTCATGCTATTCAGGAAATTAGACTACGACGGATACCTATGCGGATTGCTGCTGCCATTGAAGATCCGACCATCATTCTTTGCTATTGTACGTTGCTGTAGCTAAGCAGGAGACTGTATTATGACTTACATGCCTATTGTAGCGCGCATTGAACGCTGAGATTGCGACCATCAAGAACTCAGTTCACAGCAACCAGATCACGGGCAAAATCCGCATGCAGTGGTGGCGCGAGCGTATTTATAATTTGTACGAAGTCTCAGCTTCGGCAGGTGCAGACCGACCGGAACAATCGACAATACTACTGCGGGGTCTGGACAAGGCCATCCAAGAACACGACTTGACTCGACGGTGGTTCGAACGACTATTGGACGCGCGAGACCAAGATCTTGACCGCGAAGAGGTGCAGAGCTTGCACGAATTGGAGGTCTACGCTGAGCAGACAGCCTCGTCGTTGCTGTACCTCACGTTGGAATGCCTTGGTGTTCGCGATGACACGGCAGACCGTGTAGCAGGACACGCCGGCGTGGCGATTGGATTGGCGACGCTGCTTCGAGGCACAGCGTATCACAGCTCCCGACAACAGTCTTATCTGCCTGAGGACCTCATGAACAAGGTACGGATCGATAATCTGATCGAAAGACTCTCTGTAGATTTGGTTCCCAGAATCCTTATGCTTAGCGTTGATTTGTGTTGTTTGTCCGATCCTGTAGCATGGTGTCACGACCGAGAACCTGCTCGATGCTGTGGAAGATCCAAAGCTCGGTGAAAAGATAGCGCCTGTGGTGTTTGATGTAGCCTGCCGAGCAATGGAGCACCTTCATCAAGCGCGCACTCTGCGGAAAGATTTACCATCTACGTCGCGCAGCGCGTTCCTGCCGCTGGTAAGCTCTTCGTTGTACTTGAAAGAGCTGGAGGCAGCCAACTTCAATGTCTTCGCCCCAGAGCTGCAACAGCGCAACATGTTCCAGCTGCACTTAGAAGTGATGAAACACTACTTTTTGCGCAAATACTAGAGCCCTGTAGACCTGCACACACAGCAGCAAAACTATACAATGCACTTCTGTTCTTCATCGGTTTCTTGCCTCGTTTAGCTGGAGCATCTACCGCTGATTCCCGAAAAACACTCGCTCGATGGATGAGGATAGCAACAAGGAGCACTCTCCTAATGCCTAACTCCTTGTAGCTCCTCCGGGCCTAAGATATACACGGAAGCTACCATCGCCTCCCATCGCTTCACACATGTAGCCCGGCTCACTGTTCCGTCTCCGTTGAGCCTCTCGACAGTGGCAAGAGCGCCGCTGGGGAGTGCAAGGCACCTGCAAGATCCCTAATTCCTCTGTTTCTTGGCCGATCCTACTGCTTTGCTGCCACTGTTGCCACTGCCCGAGCTTCCCTGTTGTTGTTGTTGCTGTTGGCCGCTCGATGATCGTCGCTTGGCATCCAAAGCTGCCAATTGGCCCTGCAGTTGGTCTTTTTTGAGTTTCACGCGGTTCTCAAACTCGAAGCCGCTCTTGAAGTAGTCCAGTCTCGATGGCGCCGAGATGTGCAGCAACTCTTCCTCAATAGCACAAGCCTAGAGACAGAGATGACACACAGTTAACACACATTTCTCAAGTTTAACAGCTTCCATCGTACCACTTGCAGTAGATCTTCGTACGTGGAGCAGCGACTGGTGTAAGCGTCGCGAATCTTGGAGCGCACAGCTTGGCGTTCCTCAATAGTGAGATACATCCTCCAGTCCTGCATGGTCGACGACTGGGAGACGCTACGCGTGGCGGTCGTAGCACTGACGTTGGTGCTAGCGACAGCGGAAGCGCTAGAACCCGTCGTTGAGAGGCCGCTGCTGCCTCCACGGAAGGCCTGGTTAGCCGACGGACGGTTGAACACGCCCGAAGACGTCACAGCACGCAGCATCTGTGGCGGGTTTGTGTTGGGCGTCGCGTGCAGCACCGATGGGATCGAGTTCATGTTGTTCATGCCAGCGCCCAAGTGGCTGGCCAGTCCGCCCGCGTGTCCGTGGCCCACACTACTGGCTGCACCACCACTTAGCGTGCGCTTGAGGGACGGGATGGTCTGCGCTGAGCCATTGGCGGGGTCGTTCTTCATCTGCCCGAGGTTCATGGCGCTCGTCTTCCTCTTGGCATACACAGCTCAAGCTTCTTTGTTTTGTGTTCCCCCTTTTTTATCTAGTATCCGGAAAATGAGTCCGGATAATAGGAATCCAGCGGTAAAGCACCGGTGTACCGGTGTTGCAACAGCTGGCTTTTTACGTGGCTTTCGTTAGCGAGGACCTTTACGGCGTGACAGTTGCTAACAATTGTTGATTCCTCGCTCTATGATGTTCTTATCTTTGCAGAGGATCGTGTGGCCACACCACTGGTTGAAAAGCGTCGCAGAACTCGTCAAAGACCATGTTCAGCGACGTCTCTAGAGCTTCAATCTGCGGAGTTGGAGATGAAGTGTTCCCACCGCCTCGACGCTTCCATTTCCGTGTCAACTCACGAGTTTTAGCGGCTTGAATTTCATGCAGCAAATGACCAGATCGACTGGCACGAGCTGCAGCGATTGCTTCTGCATTGACTGTCTTTCTTTGCTGCTTGACTTTCTTCTTGTGTTGAGGTTTCTTCTTCATCTTTGCCTTAATTTTCTGCTGCTGTTGCTGTTGTTGCTGGAGATAAACCGACGATTGGAAACGTTCTCGCCATTCGTCACTTAGTACGTAACCATACTCGTACTCGCTATCTTCTTCATCCTCTTCAGTATCTTCATCTTGCGCAGCGGTTGCATGGATCGACGGATCCACAGGATAATAATACCCCGCTGTCATTGGCGCCGGCGATTGCACTGCAACAAACGTCGTTGGTGTGAGCCACTTCCTCTCATGCTGTTGTTCAGCAAAGACTCTCGGCCAAGCTTCCGGGAACGGGAACGGCGGCGGAATAAAGGAGCCGTCCATCAACTACTGCATGTACTGAGTATGAAAATTTAAGATCATACCGGTAATACCGAAAATCCTTCTATTCGGGTACGGGCTTCTATTCGAACGCATCCTACAGACCAGTGACTGCACCACTTGACAACCAGCAGCATCAACTCGTCATGCCGCCCCAGAAGAAGCGCTCCCGTGGTTCCGGCAAGGCACCAATCGACCCCAAAGCAGTCCATAATGAGGAAAACGAGGTAGAGATGATGGATGCTGAGTCTGACAACGACAGCAGCGACGACAGCGAGGACGACCTCACATTCGCAGCAGCAGACCCCAACGAAGCAGAAGAAGACTCGGACGACGAGATGGATGGCGGAGAAGCCGCTGCTGCAGGTGGGAACGTGAGCGTGGATTTCCTGTTCTCAGACCCGCGTGAAGCCCATTTCCACAGTGTCAAGCAGTTCCTATTGGCCTACTTGCCGCCCTCGCAGCCTTTCGACGTGTCTGGACTCGCCAACGCCATTGTGGGCCAAGTCACAGCCGGTACTATGGTCTGTGTCGAGGGAGAGGATGATGTCTATGGCTTTATCACTGCGCTTAACCTCAAGGGTTTCGCCAAAGAGAAGAGCATTCAGCAGGTGCTGCAGTACGTGACTAAAAAGTGTCCGAGCACTGATCTACCCAAGCTACAGCAGATCCTTAACTCGAAGAACGTGGGACTTGTGCTCAATGAGCGCATGGTGAACTTGCCGTATCAGTTGGTGCCGGCGTTGCACTCGGCGCTACACGAGGATATAGAGTGGGCGATTGAGAATGAGGAGTCGGAGGAGCTGCGCAACAGCTTCAAGATGGATTACTTCCTCATTCTAGCTACCTGCACAGAAGAAAAGAGTGGCAGCAGTGGATCTAAGAAGGGCAAGAAGACCAAGACGACGTATGAGCAGACGGCCAAGTTCTTCCACAACTTTGAGGACGAGTTCCTCGAACAGGAAGCTGAACTTACGTTCTCGTTTGACACTCCTTTGACTGAGCGTGAACGTGTGGACAAGAGCAGCAAGACTACGGTCGTGATGCTGCTTGAGCGTGAAAAACACAAAGCGGCATTGACCAGTATCTCGGCAATGATCAACGTGTAATTAGAATATTTAGCGCACGCGTTTGACCCGCCGTGAAAGTTGTGGCTTTTATCAATTGTTTATCGTGCAATATCTACGTATGACTGTTCTTCGCCATCCAGTCTTTAGCAAGACCTATACTGGTTCGAAGATGACGCAGCTCTTCCTCTTCTTCGGGTCGCAGATAGCGTCGAGTCATAAGAAATGCTGGGGCTTTCTTTCTGGTGGTTTTGGAAGTTGAAGTTTTATCGACATGCTCACTTTTGCTCAATCCGCCAGCATCAATAGATCTATCATCGTGATCTCGCGCTTCGAGAGAAATACCGTTTTTCCAGTACGAAGGACCCTCTCGCAATGGTGACAACGGTGAGGCTCTCCATTCATCAGCGCCGTGGATGTCAGGTTTATTTGGGCTGTGGTTTTGGTCTATTGAAGGAGTAGTCTGTGTCCATTTGGGCTTTACACGGGGTCGTTCAGCTTTACTGTGACGGACTGGAGTGGCTAACTCATTCTTGACACGATGTAAAGACTCAGGAGAGAATTGTGCCAGCTTTTCTTCTAATGCTTGTAGTTTTGCTCGCTGCTGTGAGACAGGAGAAACTTGATTTACCATTGGAGCTTCCCGGGCTGCCTGTTCTGGCGAGCTGAGAGGGTCGTGACGAAGCGATCGAGCATTGCGATGCCGATATCCTTTTGGATGGCCAGCTGAACTGCTAGCAGTCGAGAAAGAACTAGAGTCAAGCTGCTCTTCCACCGGTGCATTGTTCATCTTTGCCAAATCTTTCAGTAGCGCATGCTGAGTTTGGTCTTGCAGTTTCTTGGCTGCAGCCAGGATAGTGGCATCACATTCCTCCTGACGCTTTTGAATCGATGTGTACATTTCATCTTCGATTTCAGCGACTGTATTGAGGTATTGTTGTTGTAAGACTTCTAGACGTAACGCATAGCTCTGCAGTGAAATCAAAAAGGTAAAGTGGTTAAGAAATTGAAGGTTATAAAGCAATTGAAGCGCGCTCACCTCACGAATTAACCTTACTTGACTTTCCATTGCACGCTCTTCCTGTTTCTTGAGAAACTGGAGCTCGTCTACTGCTTGTTCTAGCATGCTCTGAACCTGGTTTGCAGCTAGCAAAAATGAATGTTAGAAAGAAATACCACCAGAAACTATGCCTTTGCAACTGACTGGAATCTCTCTGCGCTGAATGCCGCTTCATCTGTTCCAAAAGCGCATTCGTATGTTGCTCAATTGCAGCTTGAAGCGGGCGAGCAGAGCAAATACCTGTAACAGGTTTACTGAGTCTATTCACCGCCGAGGTATCGCTTCCGCTGCTGCTACTATAGCTTGAATTACTCTCTCGATGGTTCGTGGAGTTTTGTCGCTTGGACACACTGCGTTTTGACTGTCGTCGACCCAGTTCGGACGTATCCCGATCATTGACATTGTGTCTCCGCCAATGTTTAATTTCCGTTTTCTTCGCCTTGGTCGGGCGATTGAGGAAGATGCGACGCAAACGTTTGAACTTGTGCTGTGCTTCGCTCGTCCCGTTCAGCCCCAGATCGAGACCGTCACTTGAAACGTCACTGCCACAGCTTTCGATGTCACTTTCACTGCTGAAGCTGCTATCACTACTATTGCTACTGAGGTACTTGGAACGTTGGTCTTCCCTGCAGCTCCCCCTTCGTGTCATGTTCGTGGCAGCAGCTAAGCTTTTGCAACTTGTGTCCGTTGGAGTCACAGAAAAACTGACAACTGAAATCTGAGTCTTACCAAAATATAGTCAGCACAAAATACAGTCATATGATTGGCAGACGAAGTTGAAGTTGTCTATTTGCGCCAGGTCTCACTACTATTGAACTCTCATTTGTGCTTTTGTCATGTGGGCGATGGACAAGTTTGTCACGTATTCCAAGCTGATGTTGCTGCTGTTGAGTCGGATGGTAGTAAAGTTGCTTCGTATGGGAACTTCTCGAATCGTCAAGATGGCGCGTTTAGTGGATATGTCTCACATCGATCGACAGAACGGAGACAAACAATTGCTACCTACTGAAAGTGTCGACGACGCAGTACACAAGGACCTCGAGGACGAGTGGGTTACTGTCTCCAATGAAGACAATTGGGAGCCTGGTGGACGCAATCTGCTCGATGAGAACCACAAGCGAAGCCTCCAAGCCTATGAATCGAACACTGAAGACGAGCTTATCGAACTGAGCGACGGAGAAGATCCAGCCATGCCGTTCACCTCGCTGCATTCCGTAAAACAAAGTCAATTCTGCTATCAGATCGTGCAACTACCAAATTGATCTCCACAACGTTGTTTCTCTAAGGAGAAGACCCAATAAGAAGAAGATCAAAGCAAACACTACAGTTAGTGACAACTACAGTCAACAAATATGTCGTGATTTTTACAGCTTTCCTAGTCAACGATGATGTCGTTGTCGTAGTCTCCGCTATCTATTTTCCACCAATCATCGCTCGGAACTCCTCGTGCTTTTGTCACTGATCGCTATGGCCACGCGGGTCGTCAAGCGCTCGCTGTTGGCGTTCCTCATGGCCATCATCATGGCTATCGCGTGTATGTTAGTGCTTGCCATCCAAGTACCGAGTGTTGCAGCTGCATCTACCAATTCTGGCGACTTCAAACGCTTCGAAATCGACGAAACATTCGATGAAGACGAAGAGGATGATGACGAGTGGGATTTTATGGACGACGACGCCATTTTGGGGCTCTCGAAGCAGCAAAACAATGGAGATCATGGAAATGTGGAGGAGCTGAATGAAATGTGCGTGGATTCGTTGCCTATTGAGCGTGTGGACGACGATTATTGTGACTGTGAGGACGGCAGCGACGAACCGAGCACATCCGCGTGTTCCTACGTGTTGCTGAGCTCGGAGGAGCCTCCGTTCGGTCGAGAATTCAACTGCAAAGCGGACGACAAATTGATGTCGTTGGCCTTTGTGGGTGACGGAGTGTGTGACTGCTGTGATGGCAGTGACGAGAAGGAGGGAGTGTGTGTTGACACTTGCGAGACAGAGTGGCAAGAAAGACTCAAGACACTTCGAGAGAGGCTAGAGATTGTGCAGAGAGGGCAAAGAATTCGTAAGGGGTATTTGATGGGAGCTGTGGACAAGGTAACAAAGCTTAAAGAGGACTTTGAACGAATCGCTGAACATTATCAGGCGGGGCAGCGTGCTTTTGAAGATTTGCAACGTCGAGCTCAAGAGAACCCAGAGCTACGGGGACAACTGGAGCAGTCGTATAATGTGCTGCGGAGAGTGCAGTATGTCACGTACGTCCAAAGTCGAGTCGCTGACCAGAGCACATTCTCGGACGCCGCCTGGAAACCAGCATTCGTAGAGCTTGCAGGTCAATGCTTCACGTACACCGTGAACGAGAAAGAGCTGAAGGGAGGAACCCCTAATGTCATCCCTCGCAAATACGATATGGTGTTGTGTCCGTTCCAGAACGTCTCACAGACTGAACCTTTGTATCCGAGTTGGACGAAGGCAGAGCGCCAAACCAAGGGCGGAATTACTGCTGGTGACGATAATGATGAAGAAGAGGAAATTCCGCGTCCCATAGGCTTGGGTATCTGGAACGAGTGGCAAGACTCGATTGGTTTTACGCGCGTGCAGCACTACAATCATGGCGAACCTTGTGCGAATGGCCAGGAGCGTCAGGTACGCGTAGAACTGTCATGTGGTGTCATGAATCGTGTGGTATCAGTGGAAGAGCGTGAAATGTGCGAGTACGAGATTCATCTAGAGACGCCAGCTGCTTGTGAGAGAACGGAAGAAAATGCTTTGCAAGATGAAATCTCTCAGGTTAAAGCGTTCCCCAAGGAGTTGCTATCACAGCAAGACGCCAAGGAAGATGTGGATTCTAAACCTGAAGTCCACGAGGAATTGTAGGACAGTAAGTCGATAGAGTAGAACTGTTCACTTGATGGAAGTCAGCGTAATAATTGATTTCGCTTGAAAAAGAAACCGAAGGCATGGAGATGGTAGACGGCAGGAGACGATATGGAGATGAACTGTGGGGTATTTCGATGCGATCATTTTCTCTGTCATACTACATGGTGTTGGCCAGACAAAAACTGCAATTCCGGAGGTAATAACATTCAAGAAGTCGTTGACAGCTCCCCTCTGTATATCAGACTCAACGAGAGGAACTCATGCAGAATCTTTATTGACAGCAAAGTATACTATGAGAGGAACTCATGCAAAACCTTTATTGGCAACAAAGTTTTATGCTGTGACGTTGAAGTCAAACATGGCTACACTGCACATTTGTATCCGAAACATCTGTTTTATATCCCTCTACAAGAACGTTCCTGATCTCCCTCTACAAGATCCCTCAATCAGGGGGGCTTCGACAAAGAGAACTTGCGAGCTAAAGCATAGGACGCTGCCGTGGCGGAGACGGCTGTATCTCGACATCCAGAGCAGCTACACGCGTGAAACAAGGCGTATCCTGTGCCCCACTCGTCTGTGCATCTTCTAACCATGAGTGGTGTGGAGAGTCTTCTATTAGAAAGCGACGAGGAGGACTTAGGGGAGCTGGATCTGTCGGCCATTACGCTAGAGGAGATCCTGCGCGAAGAAGAGCTAGCCAGTCGGAGCACAGAGGACGGAGAGAGTCGAGAGAATGGAGATGATCTGTTCTTCTCGCCCGCCACCTTCACGCTCAATATTGAGCCAGGCCCAGGCATGGACGTCATCCCAGTCCCCAAGACGACGACCCCAGTGCCTGTGAAGACAGAGACCCACTTCCGGACACCTCTAGAGATCGCAGAGGCTCGGGAGAAGCAACTTTTGAGCTGTGTGGGTGTGGAGCTCATCTCCCCGCTGCAAGTGAAGCGTCGACTGCGTGCTCATGCTAGATCCAAAGCCTTAAAGTCCAGAAGAGAGGGACTTGTAGCTATGAAGAAGAATCAAAGGAAGAAAAAGATTGCAGAAGGAGCAGGAGCAGCTGCAGTTGCAACGGAGAAGAAATCCACAGGAGTCGTCAAGGTGGAACCCATGGAAGCGATCAGTCGACAACTCCGGAAGAATATTGAGTTTAAAGAGTACGGCCCTGGATCTCCCACAGTGGTGGCTATTCACTCCAAGTTCATCGCTATTGGCACGTCTAAGGGACTCGTGGTTATCTTTGATCACTTTCAGAATATCCGACAAGTGCTGGGAAATACCAATGATGCAGATGGAGACGGACCAGTTACGGCTGTTGACGTGTCACCTGGTAGTGACTATTTGGTCTGTGGATACCAGAGTGGACGCATTGTGCTGTGGGACATGATCAAGGGCACGTCACTCAAGGCTGTGTCGGATGCTCACGAGAACCCAGTTGTGAGTTTGCGCTTCTTAAAGGATCAGAAGCCCGTGCTGGTATCGGTGGACACTAATGGACTGGTGAACAAGCTCAATTTTTCCAAAATGATGGGAATGGTTTACGTTGTGGATGTGGATCCGCTATATGACGGCTCAGCGGGTAAAATTCTGTCGATTTCCGTGCTGCCGCAATCTGCCGGTAATGCCAAGATATCGTACCTCACAGATCAGTACTGCCTTGCTGCTCTGAGCACAGAGACGGTGACATTTATTATCGCTATCGAACCTGAAGTCCGTGTGATTTACCGCTGGGCACGACCTGATGATATTGCACCCGACGACCCAGTGCTCCCGACGTTGGCGTTCGCGTGGATTTCTTTTCCGGGAAGTTCTCGAGCTTTGGCACCGGTGCTTGCACGTGGCTGGGGTAATCGCGTGCAGTTCCTGGAAGTAGTGTTCCCTGGTGGCAAAAACCACTCCCACACGCGCCATGGTTTCCCTACCTTCGATGAGCATGACCAGATTGAATCGTCGAGTGCTGTTATGGCTGTTCAGTGGCTTGGTGACCAAGTAGTGGTGTACCTGAACTCGCACGATGAGATTTGCGTGTACGACGTGATGTCCCGACAGGAACTGGAAATTGTGGATGTCTCGTCGCTTGAACTGGTGTTCGCATCCTACCGTGGTAAAAACGCTCGAAGTTTTTCAAACAGTTTCCGTGGCTGCTACAACATCTTATATCTGCTGGGTCTGAAGGAGTTGCAGACAGCTCGTGTTCTACCATGGACGCAGCGTATTGATTTGCTGGTGGATGATGGTGAATGGCTGGAGGCTCTCGCACTTGCATTGGATCACTATGAGGGACTGAAAATTGCAGCAGCAGATCGCGCAGCAAGAGACCGTTTCCCGCCTGTGTTCTTCCGTGACAAGCAGAATGATCAGTGCCTTGTTGATATTCTCCACATGTGTCAGACAAACCAGCGCACTGGTGAAAAGGAGGATGTGTTCCGCCATGAAGAGAGTGCCGACGAGGTACGTTGGGTCTGCGGTGAGGTGCCGTACCCACCCGATATCGCTAAAAAGCTCGAAGAAACTCTTCAGAAGGCGCGCAGTGGTGAGGTGACGAAGAACTTCGTGCCTATCAGTGTCGCTGAGCGCGTAGCAGATCTGCTTATGGAGTATGTGCGTCTTGCTATCGCAAATGCCCCTGGTTCTACGGCTGCTGCGGGAGGTGAGCTGAGCCTCAACAAGATCGGAATGAAGCTAGACTTAGCCAAGAGCCACTACCAAATGCTGGCAGGTGTGTGCATCGAGTACTGTGCTCTTATCGGCCGCACGGATCTACTTTTTGGCGAGATCTACACACGATTTAAGGATGCGAACAAGCTTAGTGTGCTCGTGGAATTGCTGGAACCCTACATTCTTTCCGAGAAGCTGCGAAATCTCTCCCCATTGGCAATGGAGGAGTTCGTCAGACATTTCAGTGAACAAGGAAAGCTTGCTCAAGTGGAGCAGTGCCTGCTTCACCTGAATGTGGCAGAGTTGGATTTGGATACGATCCTTAAGCTTTGTCACGATCACGAGCTCTATTCAGCGCTCATCTACATTTACAATGAAGGAATGGACGACTATACTACACCGATAGATGTGCTGCTGGAGGCTTGTTCTGATGCGAAGGCATCTAAGGCGAAACCCGCGGCAGAACCTACCAGAGTTACTCGTGCACCGTCTGGTAGCCGTGTAAGCAGTTTGGCATCAGCGTTCGGTGGCACCACTCGGACAGCGGGCTCTAAAATCTCAATTGCGAAACCTGCCGGACTATCGGCTAGCGAGAAAGCAGAGGAGGAGGCGCTGAGTGGTCCACGACGCCGACGTTTGTTTGGGTACAAGCTACTGCTGTACATTTCGTATGCCTTAAGCGGCCGTACTTTTCCGAAGCATGAACAAATTTCACCCCTGAAGTTAGGAAAGGTGCGCTCGCAAATTTGCTACCACTTATTCGAAAAGTCGGTGGCAGGTTCATCAAACCCGCGACCATTTCCACGACTCGAGACGCTTATCGATCTTGATGCGCGCGAGATTTTCAATATTATGGGACGTATGTTTGACACACCTAGTGTTGAATTCGAAGGCGAGAAGAAGGACAGTTCGGGTCGCCCTACGAGCCGATATGACTCAGCCCGCAATGCTGAAATAACTAAGTGCCCTAGCCGTCTCTCGATCGTGCTTTCACTTGCAGAGGTCGTCTTTGGACCGAAGAGCCCATTCAGTTCTGTGGAGCATGCCCATTTCTTTATGTTCGAGGCCCGGTTGCTCAGTGGTGGTTCAATCGAGCCACAAGAATATGCTGATGCGCGTGCTGAGGCGATTGGTGATGCTGGCTCGGCTGGCGGTGCGTCTATGATGGATTCGCTGATGAACTTCCTGGCTCTCGGACCAGCATCGCTTCTCTCCAAGGGTTCGTCGGTGGTCTCAGCTGAAACTTCGCAAGAGGAGGGTTTCGATAAGGCTGGGCGTGAGGCTATGCTAGTACGTCTGCTGACAAAGCTTAGCAAGACCACCTACAATCACGAGGCTCTGTTGACTAGTGTCATCCGAGAAAAGATGAACCGTGCAGCTGTATTGCTGTACAAGGATAAGGGCGACTTCACCCAGGCTATTGCGTCATATCTGGCTGATGAGGATCATGAGTACCAGATGAATGCTTTCAGCTACATCCGCATGGAGACTGATAAGGCAGTAGAAGGCGAAGAAATGGAAATGCGTGATAGCGACGGCGGTGAACCTACCCGTCGTCGCCGGAAATTTATTGAAGATGCTGTACTCAACCATGCCCCTGCGCTCATGAAGACCGACGGGTACGCTTTCGTGACGCTGATCTTGGGTCAGTTCCCGAACTTGAACAATAAGGTCATCCAAAAATTCCTGTCAATGGGTAAGGGAGGTGCAGAACTCGAATTTCTCTACCTCAAGCAAGTGCTCATGGCGACCTCAACTACGAGTGGTGGCAGTGCGAGTGATGAGGCTGATGTTGTAAAGGACCTGCTGGATCGTTCAAAGCTGCGCATTGCCGATGATCCTGCTGTTCAGGAGCGCTTTGTGCGACTTCTGTGCGAGTTCGAACCCGCCGGTGTGTTCCCGTATCTGGAATCTCACGATAGCTACAAGGTTGATGCGTGCCTGCGACTATGCAAAGAGTTCGCGATCACAGACGCTGAAGCGTATCTGCTGGAGCGCACGGGTGACGTTACTGGTGCACTTACGCTAATCCTGCAAAGTCTGGAACAGAAGCTTAAAATCCTCAAACCCGCTCTACGTGGATACAACGTCTCCGCTGTGTCTTCGTCGTCGACCAGTGCTTCCGATATGCTGTCAGGGGCTGCAGGTGGCTCGAGTGGCACCAGCGGCTCTGGTTCCCTGACGTCGAGACACCAATCGTCTGACCGCATCATTGACAGTGTGCAGGAGGGCAAGGACGCCATGAAGACGTTGGAGGTGGCTTTGACCATGTGTCAGCGTAATTCGCTGCGTAACCGTGATGAACAGGCAGAAAAACTATGGTTTACACTGCTGGACAAACTACTGCGTATCCAGAATTCAGTGAAACGCAGCCTCAGCTCTAAGAGTTCGTCGCGCAACGTTCCTGTCAGTCGAACGCACAGTAGCGGTGGTAACAGCGGTCACGGAGCTATGACTGCATTCCAAGTGGCACTAAACGAAATGATCCGTTTCATTCTGGAACGTATGGCATCATCGGTGTCGCTGAAGTCAATCCTGTTCAAGATTACGAATGAACATGGCCGTGGTGCCTTTGGTGACTTCCGGCCCACCATCTTTGGTATGTTGGACACGTACAACTACGAGCAAAATATCTACCAGACAGCAAATGCGCTTATTAGTGTGGATCTATTTGATCAGATCACGACATTGAAGCGCGCTAAATCTCGATGCTATGCTCCTCCATCAAACATGTGCGGGTACTGCCATGTTGCGCTTTCGAAACCACCCTTCGGAATGGGTCAATCTGGAGCTCCTGGTACGGAGAAATGGCATTTGCATACATCGATGGTACTGATAATGTCTGGCCAAACTTTCCACGAGTCTTGTGGTAAGGCCTGGCAGCAGGGCGTGGATACTAAGACTCCGGCTGCACGCAATGCTCCTCCAGGAAAACTTTCGCGGAACCAGAGCTCAGTTAGTAGCATGACAAGCGACGGACTGGCTGGTGAGGATGAAGCAGGCAGTCGCCTACAGCGCAAGCAGCCGAGTACACGACGTTACTTGGCACGGCTAAAGACCCAGCGCCGTGCTGCTCGGCGACAGGTGTCGCCACACGTTGTGCTAGAGAGTTTGATCCGCGAGGACAACGGTCGCAACAAGTACCTCAAGAGCTCGCGTGCAGTATTCTCGTTACGTCCAGACCCCGAGGTGGCTGCCAGCAAGGTCAAGAAGCGCCTGGGAACTCGCAAGCCTGGTTCGCTTCCTGTCGCACCGATCCAGAAGGGCAGCATCTAAGGCGGTATGTTGACAAGCGGGGGCTGATAAGAATGTGTCCAAACACTGTTGTGCATGTTTTAGGGATAAGACAGAAGAATGAAATGGATCCGCGGACAGCGTGTGTGGATCGTGTGTGCTTAGATTTGTTGCGGTGTTGGAGAGTCACAGCATGTGAGTCTATTTTTCGTGCTTGGCAGATCAGTCACCGCATGAATGACAACAAGCCAGGAACGAAGGCGGGAGGAAGCGTGATCTACAGCGTTGGCTCGTGGAGACTCGGCGACGATGGATCTATTCATCGACGTGGCAGACTCAAGTACTCAAGTGGCGATGTTTACGACGGCGAGTGGGTTGATGGCAAGCGTCATGGCCAAGGAGTGGTCACCTTCGGGTCGGGCGGCGGCTACACTGGTGAATTCGCGAACAACTTGTATGAAGGCTTCGGCATACTACGTGTGCCAAAATCTCAACACCCACTAACCAAGCAATGGATACGCGGGGAGAAGTACGAGGGTGAGTTTTTACGTGGTCTCAAGCACGGTCGTGGCACATGGCAGACTCGTAGTGGTGATCAGTACGATGGTGACCTGAAGCAAGGACTCTACGATGGCAAAGGAGTTTGCGTATATGGGGCTTCGGGTGATGTGTATGATGGTGATTTTGTACGTGGACAGCGTCACGGACACGGTGAGCTGCGTTTTCGGAACGGATCGATCTACAATGGCGGCTTCCGATTAGACAAATTTCAGGGCTTCGGTCGGATGGCTTACGGACCCGGAGGCATTCACGGTTCGTACGTTGGTGAGTTCGTGGATGGTAAACGGCATGGACAAGGTGTACGCACATACGGCGGTGACGAACCGAACACGATGAATAGAAGGCGCTACGAAGGCGCATGGGAGGATGACGAGCCTCATGGTACGGGCGTTCTCGAGCGTGATGGATGTACAGCTGTGGGAATATTTGAGAGAGGTTTGCAAAATGGTCCAGGAGCGATAAAGTTCGCGAATGGCGATACGTACGAAGGCACTTTCAAGAAAGGGAATTTTCACGGTGAAGGACGCTTTGTTTATCAGAATGGTGGCATGTATGAAGGTGAATTTATACGCTCCAAACGGCACGGCAAAGGTACACGCGTGTTTTCGAATGGTGATCGATACGAGGGCGATTGGGTGGATGACCAAATGCATGGCCGAGGCATTTACACAAGGAGGATAATTGTGAAGCCTCGTGGTAAAAGCAAGAAGGACGGGGGAACTGGGATTTTGGTATACGATGGAGATTATTCTAATGGACACCAAACTGGAGACGCTAGCATTGTGTACGAGTTCACGCCAGATCTACAACAGACAGAAGAACGACCTGAGACGGAGGACATCACGAAGTCTCAGAAGGAATTTTTCAGTAATATTCAACAAATGAAATGGGAGTGGAATGGTGAGTTTGAGTTTCCTGAGTACTCAAGCTGCTGGCATCGTGGGCGAGGAAAAGCAACATACCAAGGTGGTGTTCTGCGTAGCCGCTTTCATGGACAGGGTTGTTTGCGCTCTCCTGATGGGAAGTTGTGGCGTGGTGAGTGGGTACATGGGCTGCTTCATGGTTATGGTGAACGTGTGTACCTCCCATTAGAGTTTAGCATTCTGATGGCAAAGGACATGTTGGAAAAAGATACTCTAGGCTTATCGCTTGCGTCAAGTAAACCAATGGGACTGTATGGCGTGGTACAGTACGTTGGTGAATTTGTGAAAAATGTTCGGCACGGCGAAGGTGAACTCCTGTACACGAATGGTCATCGTCTTCGCGGTCACTTTGTCAACGGTTTTGTTGAAGGCATCGCGTGCTATGGATTCGGTGACCAAGGAAACAATTCTCGATGGAGACATGGAGAGTTTATTCGAGGGGAGCGCAAACGCTGGTTGAATGAAGAAGAGGAGGCCGAGATACATCAGCGAAAGCACGAGAAGGAAGTTGCTGAAGCGCGCAAAGCCTTGTGATGACAATAGTGTCGAAGTGAGCTAAGAGGACAGAACTTCCCAGTTGTAGACAAGTTTTCAGTGCTTCCTCGTCGGTCACAAAAATGATGTCTTCCATTAGTCACCAAAGCGTATCCCGTCACTTGAATAAAAATCCGATTCCAGTGGTTGATGTTCTTATGTCTTTTATTCTCAGTTGTTAAATGGCAGTTGTCCACTTTCACTAACGTCTGCGTTTGCGGCTCTCGTACTTTTGGTCGAACTTCCGGCGGAGGTTGTGGGGGAGGTTCTCGGCAGGTTCCCATGTGAGCTCGTCATAACCGACCCACTTGACCTTGTAGTGATGGGTCTTCAACCTCGTAGTAGGGTCGCGCTTGCTACGACGATCCACAATTTCCTCCACCGTGTACACATCTTCACGTACTGGTTGGCCTTCAAATTCGTCAATAAGGTCCTTGGAGATGTTGCTGGCCGGTTCCCACGTGGTCTCATCGTATCCTTCCCACTTAACCTCATACATGTCCGGGTCGCCGTACGTCTCGCCTGCTTTTTTCCTAATAATCTTCTCCACCTCGTACACATCCGGGTCGTCAGTATCAAACATGTCATTCGGCTCATCCTCTTCATCCGAAGACAGCACTGTCTCCTTAGGTGGTAAGTTGCCAGACACTTTCTTCTTCTTAGACCTGCTATCACTGTCCGAGTCGCTCGAAGTGGGCTCAGAAGATGAGTCACTCGTGCTACAGGACTCGTCAATGGACAGCACGTCGTCATCGTCACTGTCCACATGGACATGACGTTTGTGACTCGCAGTCCTCCTCTTCGTAGTCTTCTTCTTGGTCTTCGCCTTCTCTTTCCCCTTAGCTCTAGCTCTGTTCTCTTTAGCCTCTCTCTCCTTCTCCTTCGCTGCTGCTCTCTCCTTCTTCCTCTGTCTCTTTCTCTTCTTCGCGTCACTTTCACTTGCATTTTCACTCGTACGTAGCGCGTGTTTCTCCTCCTGCAACTGTCGTTCTTTCTCCTTCCGTTCGCGTCTGTCTATCTCCTTAAGTGCGTCCATACTCACCTCAGAGGACAGTGGCTGGTCCTCTGCCGGCTCATAAGCGCGCATCCAGTCCCTTATAAGCGCCAATTTACGCGAGTCATTGCCTATATTCTCCAATAGCGGCACAGAGCGAAGAGCAGCCAGTGAGAGCTGGTCCTTCGCCGTGTTATAAAGCCCCAGCGACTCTGGTAAGTCCTGGCACAGCGTCACCAAGGCCCGATCCATCAGTACAGACGACTCATCTAGCGACATTTTGATGCCTTTGGTGCTAAATGTGCAATGAAAAGGTTGTAGCAAATGTAAAGTTGCGCTATAAGAACCAGCAACTTTTCGTTATGTTGCTCGTCCGAAAGACTATTTCGCCAAGTACTAACGTTAATTGGTAGTGGCGGCTGGACATGGCGTCGTGGACGCTGCAGCGCTTGGAACGCGCCGTTGAGAGCTTCTCTGCGCAGTTGCAATGCGCCATCTGCCTCTGCGCATACGACAGCCCCGTGTCTCTGCCTTGCAACCACTGCTTCTGCGAGGAATGTATCCATCGAGCGCTGGAACTCAAGGCACATTGTCCCATTTGCAAGACGCCGGCCAAGAAGCGACGATTACGTTATGATACGACAGTGCAAGAGTTACTACGAGCTACAGAGATGCTCTGTGCTGCTCCAGCTTCTGTTCCAGTCGTTGTAGAGACGCAGACGCCGATTAAAAAGGAGAAGGAGACGCCCAGGAAGGAGAAAAAGATTGTTCTTGCAAAGACACCAGAGAGGAGAGCGTCGCCACGACGTGGTGCTACGTGCAATTCACAGAAGAGTCCGTCGACGCAGACGTTGATGGATATGTGGGTCACTGGAGGGTCCAATGTAAAGATTAAGAAGGAGAAGACGACGCCAGGAAGGAGAGCGTCGCCACGACGAGCACTCACGCAGGAAATGAACTCGCAGACAGCAGCGTCGCCGATGTCTCCTGCATTGTTTGAGATTTCTACTAAGAATAAGGCGACGAAGGATGATTCGACAGGTGTTGTGGATATTGTTACTGCAGAGATAGTGGAGGAGACAACAGGACCGAATCAGCGACGGCGGCGGTCAAATTCGGATACAATCGTTGATACAACTGGAGATGAAACGCAACTTGAACCAAAGGAGCAGCTATCGTCACGACGGCGGCAGTCTGATGTGGATGTTGTCATACCTGAAACTCAAGTGGAAGTAGTAGAATTAGGACAGAAGACACCAACTCGGCGGCGGTCAGCTACTGATGAAATGCAAGTGGAAACTGTGAACGGGATGGCACTAACACCACGTCGGCGGTGGTTGGTACCAAATGGAGATGCGATACATGATGAAACTGAACTGGAATCATCACAACCACAAGAGCAACATGCGTCAGCTCGACGTACACGGGTACAGTCTGCTGCAAGTCTAGTAGCTATGGATGGAACTCCTGACGATTTACAACTAGAAGTAGTAGAACCAAATCATCAGACGCCGCGTAAGAGGCGGCGGCCTGGTATGAATGGAACCGATACAAACGCTGAGAACGCGTATGAAGGTGCGATTGAGCGGAATCATCAACCTGTATCGAATGTGCAGCTTGCAGTTAGCAACGGAACAGTTGAGACATCATCATCAGCGGTTGATAGCCAATCGCAACCTCAACCTGACATCGTAGATTTCCAAGTGGGCGATTTGGTGGAAGTAATTGAGCGTCAGTGGGTCGGCATCAATAAACAAGGTGGCGCCGCGCGTATCACGAAGGTTCTCGGAGATTGTTTTTACGGTGTGAAGTTTGTGATCGGAGGTAAAGATAATCGTGTCCCTGGATTTTATATCCGAAGACCTGCAGAACAATTAGTTTCAGACGCGACGCCAAGTCGTGCTGTAAGGAAGCGCCAGCGTCGACGGTCTTCTACCAACATGGTATCACCTGATCTATTAACTATGACATCAAGACCCTCACCCGAAAAGAAGAAAGTCAAGACTAAAACAAAGTCAACGACAAGTAGACAGCACTCGGGAATGGTGTTTCTCAGCTCAGGATTCAAGGAGCATGAGATGCAGCAGATTGATGAATGGGCCGAACTACTTGGAGCTGAAGTCATTCAGTACTGGTCTAATGATGTGACACATTTGATTGTAAAATGCGTGCGCGGGGATATTGAGGGGGATGACCCATCGATGGAAGATTCGGATTCCGCGTCTTCGCCTCAAGGACATCAAGGTGGTAAGCGTAAACTTTTCGGTGATCCGAAGTCAGGTCGCTGGGTCAAGATCCGATCACTGAAATACCTTAAGGCACTAGTTGGTGGGCGCTGGATTGTGAGTGACGAGTGGCTTCAAGGTGAGAAATAATTACCACGCCTTGATTGCATTGTAGTTTATGGCACTGACTGTTACTGTGTGATGTGCCTATTGGTTTCCTTTTCAGCTTGTGCAGACCATGGCGGCTATGTGAGTGAAGTAGATTATGAGGCCGACGGTCATTGGAAAGGAAGAAGGATTCACGATGCTGTAAAGCGGTCACGCCTAACACGGGAAAAACTCCTTCAGCTGTCTTCACCAAGTGTATGATCTCTGCTGCTTAGTATCAGCATTCGAACATCGAGCCTAACAAGGTTTTGTTTGTACTTTTATGGATTCATTTATGCAGGCTGATCGCTCAAGTGTCGGGACGATGCTGTTTGCAGACTTCTGCTTCCACGTGATCGGCGATTTTCTTCCGCCTATGCCACCGATCACGGAGTTGAATACCTTGATATGCATGGGTGGTGGAAAGTTGATCGCGTTTATGGATGAGATTCCTGACAAAATGTACAAGCGTGAGAACCGTTCCCGAAAGCTCATTATCGTGTCAGACAAGATCAATCCGATCGCACTGCGTCAACAGTCAAAACACCTGAAAGTACAGCCACAAGTGAAAGCAGTGTCTTCGGCGATCATTGTGAATTACCTGTGGGTGATCAACAGCATTAGTGAGGCGAAATTGCGCGAGCTTCCCTAAGTTTGTGGTGTTATTTAAAAAGCAAGAGGGGTTATAGCTGGGTGCATGGACTGCAACAGCAGGTTCATTTCTAATCTGTTTGGGGTTTTCGAAAGCACTGGACAGTCATAATGTGAGTCTCAAATTGTGCACAACACCATCAAAATGTTGGCCACGTACCACAATCAATGGTTTATCCTTAAGCACGACACCGTGTACATAACGTAAGGCACTTGATGCGAGATCAACTGTGGGATATGACACAAATGCCTGACACTTCATTCGGCCCGCAGTAAAATGGCGGATCCTCAGGGTACTACAGCAAGTGGTTAGAACGGCACGATCACATGGGTCGATAAGAACTAAGATTGACACGTACTCCAGTCCGAATTCAGGTGGCAAGACTGCACCAAAAACAGCAAATAAGTCTGCCAACTCAACTGTCCTTGCAAGATTCTTCACATAAAGAGTGTCGGTAGGATCTCCGCGCTGATACTTCTTCATGACCTTCTCTGAAGCAAGATTTGTTTCGGATAAACGCTTATTTTCCAGTTCGTCCAACGTCCAAAGCGCAACAGCAGGTATCATTTCCGAAGACTCTGATGATTCATCTGTAGAATTTTGAAAACGCTGCAGTGCACAGAAACCATAATGGGTATTTAACAGTCTCCAGGGAGTCACAGATCAACTTCGTACCACAATCAGTGTTTTCCCTTCAAGCTGTACGCCGTGCAGTTGATTTACTGCTGTTGTTGCCACCTCTTCGCTTGGGTACGTTATTAAGGCGGAACGTTTCGCTGACAGAAGCACAATCTTCAGCAAGCTAAATAACAAGCATTCGTTGTTTGAGCTCTTCGTATGAGTGGTAGTAGCTGTATCGACAACACGTACTTCAGGTCCATATCCATAGGCAAAGCGTAGCCAAATACATAACGCAAGTCTTTCGTGTCCACTCCATCCGCAATGTTAGACACCATGATGCTGCTCGATGGCAATCCACGGGTGTACGATTGCATTAGCGATTCCTTCAGTAACTCTGCGCATTGGTACATACAAGACAAATCTATAGGAAGCAACAGAGGCAACATAATCGCGAGCATAACATACCTTCACGTGTCGCTCGCTGCTGATTCACCTCATGTTCTGAAATCACACCAGGTCGGGTTGGTCGGTGTACTTCCTGGTGGTTTCTCACATCAGCCCCAAGTTGAAATGCCGTATTGAATGTAGCGTTTTGCTTGATCGATGACAATTTGTTGTCTCGTGTCAATGGTTTCCCAATAATCGCAGGCACTGGATCAGCATTGCGTTGCATCGATGGCCTCTGATCAGCCTTATTGAGAAGTTTCGTATTGCTGGTAATATCATTCCCTTGTTTTGTTTCTGGTGTTGGTTGGATTGTTTCAGCTTTAGTGTTACTTCCTGTCGCATTGTCATCACCTTGATTCAGTTCATCACCATCGTCATCATCATCTTCTTCGACAATCTGGGTGTTCTGGTTTTCTTCAGTTCTACGACGTTTTAGATGATTTTTTGGAGGATCATTGTCACGAACTTGCTGTGTTCCGTCTTGCCTCATGGAAAATCTACCTGGAATTGCATCTTCCTCGAATGGCGGTGGTAGATTCATTTTATTCATGAGGTGAAGTACTTGAGTATAAAAGCGGGGTAATGCAATGAGTGCTGTACAAAACCAACACTACCTTCAGTCAAACAACCTAGCATACTCGCAAGTTTTGACTAAACACGAACCATTAGCAATATTGCGCACAATGCTCTCTGTGGCTCTCGGATATTTGTACTCAAGGAGCGGTGACGGTGCATAGTTCAAGCTGCCACACAGCATTGCACACAGCACTGCAATAGTTAGTGTTGATATTCATAACTCCAGTATCAAACAATAGCAACTTACTCAAGATGTGGAGCCAATGGCGCAGGAGCGTAAAGTGAGTTTTGCAAAGGAGCCGGCGGTGGCAATGGGGGAGGCAAACCTTTAGGTAACGGAGGTTGGCCACTCAAGAACACATTGTTCCTAGTCCCCTTAACCTCTGGTTTCGTCTTAATCAACGTGGTTGCAGCTTCGTCACCAACCACTTCCACCTGTAGATAATGACCAGCCAATTCCAGTGAGTGAAGACGTTTCTGAGCGTTCTGCTGAGCTTCACGCGTTGCAAATACTGCAACAGCTTTCTGCAGTCTCTTAGACGTCGCTGCTCCTGGTTCTTTTCCACTGGACACTGCATTCTACACGAAAAATATGAACCAAGATACTTCACATTGACACATTAAACTGTTGCATTCGTCACGCTACGTACTCGACGCTGCAACACGCGAACACGAGTAGCACCGTAGTGAGAGAGCAACGACGTGATTGCCTCCGTGGACAGCACGGCCGGTAGGTTCCGTACGCGCAAGCTGAAGCGCTCGTCTACAGCTATGGTCATGATAATTCGAGTGAAAAATGGCAGTTTGACGAATGGAGCTAACAAAACAGAACAAATGACTGGAACAAAGTATGGTTGATTAAGAAAGCTCGTTTGGTCACAAAACATACAATGGAAATGCATGCTTTGTACTGGTAAAAGTTTCTTCCTGTTCTTCTAAGCAACTGGTGGAAACGTGGCTGCACTACTGCGTGTTGGTGCTCTTAACCTTGAAGCATTTCTTGAATGGCTCGTAGCACATCTTGCTTCTGCTCGATTGTCAACTGTGCCACGAGATTCAGAATCATCGCCACGGACGGAGTTGGTGAACTGCAGAAGTAGGGAATACAACTGTCAGTACAGCATAATACATCTCGCATACAACATAGGCATGGCATACCGAATGAAGGTGTTGAAGTAGACTGTCGTGAAGGTGTTAGTGATAAGTTGACAGTCCATCCGGTCCATGACACCACCGTGACCTGGAATGACCGAGTCGAAGTCCTTCAGGTTGTAGGTACGCTTGATAGCCGACGCGTAAAACCCTCCAAAGGGCGACACAACCGAAGCAAAGATCGCAAACCAAATTGAATGGAGCTATGTTGACGAAAATGAGTTTGTGAGTGGATAGCACAGACTTCAAACCAGCACACGGCAGTCACAAACCTGAATTGGGAGAAGCTCAATCTGGTTCCGACCAATGAGACTCGCAATGGAGACTGGGACGTCATAGAAGTGCGGGAGGAAAACGTCACGAGGAGTACACGTAAGCGGGTCGGGAATGAGCTTAAACTGCAGCATACAGACGTATGAGACGGTTAGATATCTACTCGGCCTATCGTTTCGACGCAAACAATCCCACCTCGAAGCTCTCCACGGGGCAAGTCAGCCACGAAAACTAGAAGATAACACGAACAAGTCATTGGTCAATAACTCAGATGTAACAACCCACCCATACCTTGCTTTTGAACAAAGCTTTCATTACCACGTACCTGCGAGATGAATGCACTGGAAAAGAAGGCAAAGATAATGGTACAAAGGAAAGCTCCAATAAATCCCTCCCACGTCTTGTTCGGGGACAACCTCAGGAACGGAGTCTTGATGAATTTGCGGCCAAACATCTTTCCGCAAAAGAACGCAAAGCAGTCGTTGCAGATCACCAGCGAAACAGGGAACAGGAACCAGAAAAGGCCTGCACACAAGGTATTGTATTATTACCAAATTGCAACGCAAGTAGCACACGTCTTCAACAAGGGCATCTCACCGTTGAAGATATTCGTGAGCACATATTTCATCTGGAAGACGATCAGACCCAGCGTCACAATAGTCCACGTATATTGTCCTGCAACACACAAAACCCCCGTCAGCGTAGTTCACACTACAGACACTAGTCAACGTACCCATCTGATACTTGTAGTAACCTATCCATATCAACAAACCACGAAATCAGTAACCATTGTGCAATTGCAATTGCAACCGTACGACTGCACAACGAACGACACACGCACCCTTCTTGAGACTGAGCACGGACATGACGAAGAGCATGGCATACATGGTGAACGAGACCCACGTGTGGTAGCGCAAGTAATGCACGATAGCGGGCGGCACGAAGCGGATCTTGCTGCTCTCAATGAAGGCGCCAAACGAGTCTCCGTAGTTGTAGAAGAGCGCCACCACGAACCACATCCACTGCACGGAGCGGAACCACGGGATGTTCTTCTCAGCTGCCGCTCGGTAGCGCACGTTCACGAGTTCGCGGAAGAGAAGCGTCTGCAGGACGACCACAAGGCCCCACGCGTACATGTGTCCACCGTACAGGATGGCGATGAAGCCGCCGATCATAGCGAAGCCCACGACGACGCGCGTCATGAACTTGGTGAGGCCGCCGGCTTTGGGTGCAGGTGGCAGTGCAGTCTGCACGTGCTTGGGGCTCCCCTCGGGGCTGGAGCGGCGCTTGCGCAGGGACATTGGGCTCGAAGTGTCTGGTCTGGTTGTGACGCAGTTGTCCGTGTACGTCAGCGAGGACTTGCACGTTGTAAGAGGCTAATTGAGCTACTCGTTTCTCAGTCGAATGAACTCAATTACTCGTTCTGCAAACATAAAAGTGCGACAAGAAGTTGACAATTGGCTGATTAAAGCAGTTTTTGAGGTGTTGATTTCTTTTTTGAGGTATCCTAACACCAAGAACGTGCTTCACTTGCTTTTTCATTACGTGAGGTGCTGATTTGTTATTTGAGGCATCACTCCGTTAGCGATTTACGGTCACTTTTACCTTATTCCTCCATTTTAGTCCTAACTTGAAGATCTCTTCAATCTGAGAATCGCTGATATGATACGACGTCGAATCTCGGTCCTGCTCGCAGCGCTCCTGCTTCCTCTGGCCGTTGAGGCCTCCATCGACCTGCTCAGGAAGGATCACGACGTCGTGGCGGCCACGCGCGGCCTCATCCATCGACGCTTGGGGTCGCAATACAACGACCAGGTGCGTCACTGCCACCTGATTCTATTGACACATTGACTAAACCTCTTCATATTGTTGCATTAGATCTCGCTCCGTGTTGTCCCGTCGGAAGCCGATGGTCTGGACGTGTTCGAACTCGGCAGCGATGGTGACAAGCTCGAGGTCGCCGCCAACTCTGCCACCGCCATGGCGTACGGCCTGCAATGGTACTTCAAGACGGTGCTGCACACACAGACGGACTGGGACAACCACAGACTGCAACTGCCTTATGTGCTACCCAAGGTAGACAAGAGAGTGCGGCACAAACGCAGCGCCAAGTTCTCGTACTACCAAAACGTCTGCACAGTGAGCTACTCGTCCTGGACGTGGGGGTGGCAGCAATGGGAGAAACATATCGATTGGATGGCACTCAACGGTAAGGATAACCTGGTACTTGCCACTTTCAATTCGATAATATCAACTGACGAGATAATATGTGGATGCAGGTATCAATATGCCGTTAGCGTTTACGGGACAGGAAAAGGTTTGGCAAAATACATTTCAGAAGCACTATAATGTGAGCACTGCTGGGCTCAACAAGTTCTTTGCTGGTTCTGCGTTTTTGGCGTGGGGACGAATGGGCAACCTTCGCGGTAGTTGGGTGAAAGGCCCACTTCCTCAAGCTTTTATTGATGGTCAACATACCTTGCAAATCAAGATATTGGAGCGCATGCGCGAGTTTGGTATGGTACCTGCTTTACCGGCGTTCGCAGGTCATGTACCGGAAGAGATGGAGGTACTATTCCCAAAGGCAAAGTTCACACGTTCTCCCAATTGGGGAGGGTTTTCCGAGGAGTATTGTTGTGTGTACATGCTGGATTCCTCAGATCCACTATATCATGATATCGGAAAAACATTCCTCGAGGAGCAGCGCGCGCTATACGACTACACGTCTTCGCTATACCAGTGCGACACATACAATGAAATGGATCCCGATTTCACAGACCCTTCAAAGCTTAAGGCAGCATCGCGGGCTGTCATTGATAGCATGACCGCAGCGGATCGCAATGCGGTGTGGCTCATCCAAGGGTGGCTTTTTGAAGATAGTCCTGACTACTGGACCAAGGAGCGCGTGAAGGCATATCTAGACGGCGTGACAAACGACAAGATGATCATCCTTGACTTGTATAGTGAGGTACGGCCAGTGTGGAACAAAATGGACAACTACTTCGGCAAAAGCTGGATTTACTGTGTGCTGCACAACTTTGGCGGCAACACTGGAATGCGTGGAGACTTGCCTACTCTTGGTACGGCCCCCGTATTAGCGAACCACGCCAGCAATGGGACTATGGTCGGTGTTGGCTTGACCATGGAGGGCATTTATCAGAACTACGTGGTGTATGACCTCACGCTGCAGATGGCTTGGGTGGATGCTCCACTCGATATGGACGAGTGGGTTCCAAGCTTCACAGCGCAGCGCTATCATTCGCAGGATGCACACACCGAACGGGCTTGGGGATTTCTTTTGCAGTCGGTGTACAATCGCACCTCAGGATTTGGTGGAGTGACCAAGAGCTTGGTTTGCTTGATTCCACGTTGGAAACTCGTTCGCGATGGCTTCATGCCGACTTTAATTACGTATGACCCCATGGACGTAACTCGGGCCTGGAAGGAATTACTATCTGCTGGAGCGCAATTGCATGCTGTGGACACATATCGCCATGACCTTGTCGATGTCACGCGGCAGTTCCTCAGTGACCACTTTATGGCCCAGTATCTCCACTTAAAAGACATGTACGATGGAAAAAAGATGCCAGCTGATCAAGTTTGCGCTTGGACTGAGCGCATGCTTATCACGATCGAGCGTCTGGATGAGATTCTGGCTACGAACGAAGATTTTCTACTTGGCAATTGGATCGCAGGTGCGCGAGCACTCGCAGGAGAATTTACGGCTCAGGTAGACAACCTTCAAGATTACTATGAATACGAAGCTCGAAACCAAGTGACTCGGTGGGGTGACAACAACTCCGAGTCTATCCACGACTACGCAGGGAAGGAGTGGGCTGGCCTCGTTAAAGGCTACTACTTGCCTCGCTGGAAGATGTGGCTCGTAGAGGTTTGCCAGTCATACGCCCAAGGACGCAAAATCAACGAAGACGCGTTGAAAAAAGCTCGCATCGCGCTTGAGCTCAAATGGCAGCTCAGCCACGAATCGTACCCAACCACAACAGTAGGAGATACACTTGCTGTCTCCAAGCACATTTTTGACGAGTTTGCAGGTAGCAATATCTTCCAACCATGGGCCTCGCATCTTGCAATGCAAGAATGATCAACTAGGACAAGTTGAAGCTGTTGATTCGCTGTATCTGAATGACAACATCATTTGAGTGGTGCACATGACATTGTGATTGGAAACGCGGAGTGACTCAAAAGCTGAATAATGGAGCAGCCCGTGGATAAGGAGACAGCCAAGGCCAAGTTCCGCTCTTCGCGTCTGTCGTGGAGCAACCAGGCCGAGCATGTTCGTGCTTTGGTTATTTTGGTAGTGTTAGAATAGGAGGATTGCAGCTAAAGGTTGTTGGTTTATACAGAAACTCAAGCAGGAGTTGAGCGACATCGCTATCTCCAAGTGCCACAGCGTCGCGGAGAAGTTTGCAGAGTGTGCCAAGGCCAACGGTCTCATGGTGGTTTTCAAGTGCCGCGATCACAACAAGGCCCTCAACGCCTGTCTGCACCAGTACACCAACGACGAACAATTCGAGATCTATCGCCAGAAGCGCGAGAAAGAGATGACTCATGAGGAGAAGGCCAACTAAAGCACCACACGAACAGAAAGCCAAACTATAGCGCCATTGACACACAAACCTCAAGCATTTCATTAGACGAAGTTGCTGTCTCTTCTTGATGACTGTAGTCTACACGACTTACTGCTTGCGCTGTCGCAGTCCATTAGCAGGCGTGACGTCCACTGGGAAAGTGGCTAGCACCTCCTTGGCCGTAGCCATGGCCTCCGTCGCGATGACCTTGCAGGCGGTCTCCAGATCCTTGGGCGAGTGGATCGCAGTCACAGACACACGCAGACTTGGCAAAGGCTCCATAGTTTGGTGGGTCTTGTATCGAGGCGAGCAGATAGCCACACCCTTGGCAAGGCACTTTTGCATGATCGTGTCGCACACCTTGCGCTGTAGAGCGCGCTGGTTCTCCTCACTACCGACGCGGGTAACGACTTCAGGTAGCAGGCGCACGTGCAAGATGGGGGAGACATCTGCCTTGGAGATGCTGAACACACCCTGGACGCCCCTAGATAGAGCATCGTGCGCAAGCTTGGCGTTGTCACGGAGCTTGGTGAAGAGCTCGGGTTCATTCTTCATAATGCGAATAGCCTCCGAGCAGCAAGCCGACGTGAAAGGTGGGGCCGAGGCTGAGAACACGTAGCCAGCGCTGTTAATACGCTGGAAGTCCACGACTTCCTGTGAGCCCGTGCTGAAACCACCAACACTGGCAGTCGAGCCAGCCAGGGAACTACAGATGATGGCCACCTCCGAAACGTCCATGCCGAAGTGCTCCGTGAGTCCACGGCCAGACTTGCCCAGCACACCAAACGAAAAGCTTTCGTCCAAGAACAGACGGAAGAAGTACTTGTTGCACAACTCCACCAACTTGGGCAGCTCAATCATGTCGCCGTGATTGCGGAAAAGCGCCTCAGTCACAACGTAACGGCGTTGGCAATCCGAGCCGCGCTTCTTTCTCTTGTCCTCGTCACGAACTCTCTTCAGAACACGTTCCAAATCCTCCAAGTCGTTGTGTTTGTAGTAGAGCACAGTGCAACGAGCCAAGCTGGCACCCACCAGGATAGAGTCATTGCAGCCATCATCCATGATGATGAGATCACCACGCTTGGCAAAGGCAGGCAGCACAGACGACGACGTCGCTTCCGTGTCGGAGAAGGTGATCGAGTCGGTCGTTCCCATCATCTGCGCAATGTCCTTCTCAAGAATCTCATGCGTGTCAATGGTGCCATAGAAACCACGAGGTCCGCAGGAGCCACAGCCGTACTTGGTGAGAGTCTTAATAGCAACCTCCTTGAGCTCAGACCGCGAGCCCAAGCCGAGGAAGTCGAAAGTGGCCAGGTTCAGCAGGGGCTTGGCGAAGCCTTGCAGCTTGATGTGCGTGTCGGGCGTGGCCTCGACGACGCCAATGGGCTTGGATTTATTGACGTCTACGACGGCATTGGGTGGAATGATAGGCTCAGGAGTCCACTCCTCACACAGGTCGTCGATTTCACGCTCCGAGAGCTTCGCAGCTGTGCCCTTGGGCTTGTCGCGCTTGACGAAAGTGATGTAGATAACAAAGACGATGAGGAACGTCTCGATGATCACGTGCTCAGGGCTGCGCTCGTAGATGGAGCGAATGTACTCGTAGTAGGAGCTGGGGGCGTTTGCGAATGCTGCTTTGATCTTGACAGTGTCCAGACTCAATAGCGCCTAAGGTCATACAAGATGTTAGTTGGCCATGCGAGGCAGTCGGTCCACACGCGACACAAACCTCGGCGAAGGGCTGGCCGATGGTCGCCCACCACTCGCTCATGTTGACAGCTTAAGGTGCTTGGAAGGGGAGGGATGACGAGCTCAGCGACAGCTAACTGAACCGACGATGGCAGACATTTTGAATCAACCATCTGATTCGCCGAAATAAAGCGGTATTTTGACCAATTGTAGACTGACCCATCACATACCGCGAGTCGGGTTCTCCTTGATCCCGGACCGTGACCCGTTTTTCAAGCCCATCGTCATCGTTTACTGTACGATGGAGCTGCGGAACCGTAACACTGGAGTCGCCAAGCAAGGCCAGCGTGGCGTCGATGTGGCGCTGGGCCCGACCATCTACAGTGGCGAACGCTACTCCAAGATGAGCGAGCGCCTCAAGCGCCAGCACAAGAATCCGTCTGATATCGCGGACGCCAGCGCAAAGCGGGTGCGTCCCACAGTCTCCATATTGCATGATGTCTAGTTGTGTTGACGCTCATGCTGCTTTGTCTGTTATTGCGGTAGATAATGCGATCGCAAGTGATTGCGTTCGTGGTGGCACTCGTCTTCGTCCTGTTGTTTGTGTTCACGATGATGTATCAGGCGCACGTCCGACGCTCCAACCGCAAGCCTTTCGACGCATAATAGCCAACGCCGACTCGTTGTCACTAGTTGCGGCGGAAGAAGCCGTTGATGCTGGTGCTCACTCCAGTGACCGACCACTTAATGACTTATTCCTTCAATAGAAACCGCGCATGACTGGCGTTGCCTTATGTTTCTTCGTGAACTGCTGGTGGCAACTAGCTGGTGAACAGCAACTTGCGCAGTGCCAGACGCTGCTCGCTTGCACAATGGTCCCCCCTGTCTAGCACTATTAGAAGATGTATGCAAGACCTCGACAAAGCAACTCAAAGTATAAATATTAGAGGGCTGGTTGGCAGATTTCTATCTCTTCTAACCACCTCGCATGCCCAGAGCGAGAATTACGACACCTACAGGATTCCCGATGTCCAGTAGACGCTCAAATCATTAAAACACTGGCTTGGGAGCAGACGATTTCCGTCGTGCGAGGCCGGAAATCTTCGTAAAGCGCGAGTACAATTTACGCACTAGAGTCTTGCGGAAATCGCGTAGCTCTTTGTCCACAACAGCGAGTTGACGGTCTTCAATGACGACAGTAGACGATGTGATGGCGAATTCATTGGCATCAGCACATGAGCAGCCGCAACTGAGTACGCTAGAGACACGTTCGGCTTCCGATGCTAAGCTGCCGTCACTGGACATGTGGTCGTCGTCTGGTTGTGTGTCGCGTGACGAGTGCTTCGAGTCGCGGAAGTCCGCGTTTGCTGCGTCCTTGGCCTTAAAGGTGCCATTGCTGCGTCGCAGACTCTGTTGGCTAGTTCGTTGCGTCATGTGTTGGTGTTCTGGATCCTTACAGGTTTCATCTGTGCATTCTGCGAACTCGAGTTCTGTTCCTGCAGTGCTGCGGCGACGTCGCATCGAGAGGCGGCCGTGTGTAGCGCAACGCGGCAGCTCCGACACCGCTGTGGATACTGATCGCTGCGACGACTGCGACGAGAGCGGCACGGCGAAAGCGAGCTCGTCGATACTGGGGCTGGGCGCCGTGGGCCGCAACAGAAGCGGCATGACAGAGTCGTGACCTGTTCAAAGGAAATTGCAGAGTGAGCGCGTGGAATAGCGATGGGGAGCCTGCTCCCAATAGAGCGCCGTGCGGGTAGGGGAACTGGTGGAGTTGGACAGAGACGCTGAATCCATAACACTTCAATTGGTTATAGAAGAGTCAGAGCAAATGAGCCGAAGCAGCCAAAGAGACATCCGATGGAGGCCATTTCGGCTGCTGGAAACGGAGGCAGCAGGCTGCAGGGAAGGCCTTATCACTGCTCGTTGGCAAGTCCAGCGAGGCGAATTCCAGTCTGCAAGCAGTTTCAGCTGGCCTGCGCATTTTAGAAGCATCTGGTGGAGGCGGTTCGACGAATGGGCGACTGCAGCGTCGGCGCTTTGCTCGACTAGGTCGTCTTTGCACGCAGCGGAGTCAACAACTTTCGTCCGACGCGAAGCTCGACGAGCTCAGCTCGTCCGACGTCGGTAGCCCATGACATGAAGACTCCGCTAAAGTTTCCAGGCCGCTTGATTCACAGCGATTATCGCCGTTTTGCATCCAAATTTAGCTGCACCTGACGCTCTCATCAATCCATCAGCAGTCGACCACCGGGTGGATATTCCTGCGATTGCACGCAACGTAGATTGAAACGTGTGTGTGGCCATCGTGGGCTGCAAGCTCGCATGCCTGCATGGACCATGCGGATTTGATGGAGACGCCATTGGGGCTTGTCCGCCCGCCTGTCGTGCACTGACGACAGCTCGACTGGCGGTCTTCACTCTACTACAACTAATAGTAGTACTACGACACTCCATACTCCCACTCTGATTAGCCGGACCACTTCAACTACGCATGCGATTCAAATTTGAATCGACACTTCGCGATCTTTTGAGATCAGAGGGGAATTGACAACCTGATACAATGCGCGTGCCAGGAATTCTAGCTGTGCTGGCTGCTGCGGTCGCCTCAGCCAATGCCGCCTGCGACCCCAGCAAGTGGACGCCGCCCACCGACGGCGTGTACAACACCACGAGCCGCATAGACCCCAATAAACTCAATGTGCATCTCATTGCGCACTCCCATGACGACCCGTACGTCCGTTGCATTCGACTTGAGTCTGCTTGTACTAACCTCTTAACCTATTGCAATTGTAGAGGCTGGTTGATGGGTGTAGATCAGTACTACATGGAGAAGGTGCAGTACATCCTGGACACGGCAGTGGAGGAGCTGGTGCGCAACCCAGACCGCCAGTTCATGTTCGTGGAGCAGTCGTTCTTCCAACGCTGGTGGCATCAACAAGGCTCTGAGGTACGCGGCATCGTCAAGCAGCTCGTGCGTGAGGGTCGGTTGGATCTGACTGTCAATGGAGGCTGGTGCATGCACGACGAGGCCACGCCACACTACATCGCCATGGTGGACCAGACGGCGTACGGTCACCAACTGCTCATGGATGAGTTCGGCATCAGTCCACGTATCGGGTGGCAGATCGATCCGTTCGGTCACTCGGCTACGCAGGGTTCGCTGTTGTCCCAGGGTGTGGGCTTTGATGCGTTGTACTTCGCACGTATCGACTATCAAGACTATGGAAACCGCAAGAAGAACAAGGATCTGGAGTTCATCTGGCGTCCCAGCAAGTCTCGTGGTAAGGCATCACAAGTGTTCACTGGTGAGATCATTGATCACTACTGTCCACCTGGAAAATTCGACTTTGGCAACAATGGCAACCAGATCCAAGACGACCCGGAGCTGCATGATTTTGATGTTTGTGATGAAGTGGAACAGTTTGTCAACAATGCCAAGATGCGTGGTGGTGCGTCCAAGGGAAACCACATCTTCATTCCCATGGGATGTGACTTCCAATTTGACAATTCACTCCGTTGGTTCAAGAACATGGACAAGCTTATTCACTACGTCAATCAAGATGGCCGAATCAACGTGCTATACTCAAACCTCTCGCACTATACAGACGTGAAGCGTGCGGAGGGTTTGACTTGGAGTGTCAAGACCGATGACTTCTTCCCATACGGATCGGCTCGTGATGACTATTGGTCGGGGTTCTTTACAAGTCGACCGACACTGAAGAGGTTTGCACAGGTAGCGAACACTTTGCTGCAGCAAGTTCGCCAACTCGATGCAGTTTACCAGAGTCATCACTCCAGTGCACTAGTCGCACTGCAGCGCGCTGTGGGTCTCGTGCAACACCATGACGGTCTCTCCGGCACAGAGAAACAGAGCGTCGCTGACGACTACGCTCTGCGAATCAACGATGGTATCATCCAGGCTGAGAAGGAGCTGAATGAGGTGCTATTTGTGATCGGAGAGAAGGAACCGTATCACTTGTGTCTGCTGGCCAACACGAGTGTGTGTGACATATCCACTCAGAACACGGACTTCGAGGTGTTGGTACACAATGCGCTGGCACGCACGAGTGTGCAGACGGTGTCAATTCCGATTGTGCACAAGTCGGCAGAGATATCGGTGCTGTCGGGTGATGGTAGCATTCGTAGCAAGGACGTGTTCGTAGCTCTTCCGGTACACCCTGAGACGAAGGTGGCTCCGTACTCGTTCGTGGTCAGTGTGGAGTTGAAGCCACTGAGCACGACTCGGTTTCTAGTGAAGCAGAAGGATACCGTAGCAGACCAGAAGTCTGCCGGTGTTGACAATGTGAATGTCGACTTGGAGAACGACGACGTGGTTGTGCTGGAGAACAACCTGATGCGAGCGGAGATCAGCAAGACCACGGGTTCTCTCACGAAACTTGCCAACAAGAAGAAGAACATCCAGATCCCGCTGTCTCTTGACGTCGCATACTATCAGGCGTTCCAAGGTGACGGTCCGAAATCGGGTGCGTACGTATTTCGTCCCGACTCGAACAAGACGTACCCTGTGACTGGAAGTGGAGATGATGGTGTGAGTGAAAGTGGAGGTGATGGTGTGATGGCAAGGGACTCGATGCGGGATGTGACGATGGTGGAACTACAGACGAATGATGCCGCTAACGGTGGTGTTACGAGTGTGCCGCGTGTGGCGTTCAAGATCGGTAGCTGGGTCACGCTCGAATACCGCGTGAATGATGATGATGAGTTTCTGGAGATCGAGTGGACTGTCGGACCCGTCCCCATCGACGACAAGAAGGGAAAGGAGGTGATCGTGCGCTTCGATGCTGGTGAGCACATCGCGTCGGACGCCACACTATACACGGACTCGAACGGACTCGAGTTCATGAAACGCGTGCGCAACCATCGCGACACGTGGAACCTGAGTTTGCACGACAACCAGGAGGCGGTGGCAGCCAACTACTTTCCTATCACCACCGGAGCGTACATCAAGGACACGAAGCGCCAGCTGAACGTGGTGACAGACCGCGCGCAGGGAGCAGCGAGTTTGATGGACGGTCAGCTTGAGGTGATGGTTCACCGTCGTTTGCTAGCGGATGATAACAAAGGAGTTGGCGAACACCTAAATGAGACGGAGTCCGTGTACGACGTGAACACGAAGCAGCACGTGACGAAGGGTCTGGTGGTGCGTGGCAACTTCTTCATCAACGTGGACTCTGCCGAGGACGGCATGCGCAGCATCCGGTCGAAGATGGAGTCGCAGTTCTTCCGTCCGCTGACGGTGTACCGCAAACCCGTTCCGTCAGAGGTGAGAGCGAAGGTGCCGTGGTTGATGGTGGGTGAGTTCCCTGTCAACGTGGGTCTGACGACGCTACAGGAGTTGTCGAAGCAGTGCTTGATGGTGCGTCTGTCGCATTTGTATGCTGTGGACGAGCACCCGACGCTGTCGAAAGCTGTGACGGTGGATTTCTCTGCACTGTTCTCTGTGAAGAACTCGGTTGTGTCGGAAGTGACGGAATTGGTGTTGACTGGTACGAAGGAGTTGTCTCTGGAGGAGGAAGGTGTCGGCGGGATGGAGTGGAAGACGACGGACGACACTTATGGCTGGTCTCCTCGTTCGTTGCCTGTGAAGGGAACGTCAGTGACGCTACAGGCGATTGAAGTGCGTGCATTCCGCGTGTGCTTCGCCAAGGGTGTTGTAAATGGTGATGCTACTGCGGTCGACGACCTCTACATCGATAGTACGGACACCGAAAGTTGGGATGAAGATGGCGATTCATTTGGTGCTGTGCTGCAGGATCTGGCGGAAATCATCGCCGTTGAGTAAGACCTGTCACCTATGCGTGTGGCTGCTTCAGCACGTACATATTACACGTAACTTTTGCAAAAGAACTATGAATTTGCAACCTGGTGTTGTACAATTTGTTTAGCATATGAGCTGTACGATGTTACTGCTTAAGCTGTTGATTTACGCGATTCCATGAAAGACTATGACAGTCACAGCAACGACACCTACCAATACACAGCTAATACCAATAAATCGACCGATGATCTGCCATTTCGCTTCGCGCAGGTGTTGCTGAATTGCAATCGGGAGTTTGTCACTTGCCATGATGTCTCCATCTTCTTGGCAAAAGCCCACAAACTGCAATCGATTAGCACTCAGAAATCGCCACCAATACATGCCTGCTGCTTTGATGACCATTCTCACTGTGAAGCGTATCGCTACGAAGATGACAATGAGTAGCCACCACGACGCGACCGAGAGATACACAGCTTTTTCAGTCGCACATGCAAGCCTGTGCTGCAATTTACCTACGACTTCCTCTCGTCTCATGTGCAAGAGCTCATCTTCTGGGAAACACGACGTGAATGCAGTGGATGGTGCTAGGAATGGCGCGTTTTGACTCAATTCCGCTGCGGTGGTAGATGGAGTCGTGATTGTTGAGGTGTTGCTGAGGGCACTTGTTAAACACTGACTCGAAAGAGGAGCGTCATGAACAAGAGTTCCGTCGATGCCCATGTGCTCCGTACAATCTTGAAGCATCCGAACTAAACTGCTTGTAGTTGTCGCGCAGTCGCCAAAATCGTCTAATGCTGCAGATTGATTCTTCCACACAGCTGCGGAGTCCAGCTTCAGTGCGGCGTAGTCGTTGTGGATTGAATCGTTGATAATAATGGTGTACTTCTCGATTTCGTACAGTGGATCAACAACACGTTTGCTGCTATTGCCGTTGTTCTCGAAAAATGCACGAGTGATACTTTGGATGGTAGTTTGTGAACCCGATGCATCTGAATTCCTACAATGAGTGATATGATCTTGCTTCCACAGGTATAACCCTGTCGTGACGGCTGAAGCAACGAAAAGAAGAAACAATACCGTCACCAGAACACGTAGTAACTCTAGTGATTTTGCCACAAGCGTGTAGCAGACCGCTGAAAAGCTGTGCTGACAGAGGAACACTTCGCAGACACTTCCGATCGTGTTTACTGTGGTAATACCTCGAATGTCCAGTATGGGCATGTCCGAGTACGACTCGGTGATTAGCCCAACTGCAAGGTCTGCAACCAGCAAGGTGAGACGGCCAACATCCACATAGAAAATAACCTGCGTGATGAATGCACCGACATCCACCAACGAGGCACGAAGCACAGCAGTGTCAATATTAAATTCGTCACGATTGTCAGCAGATGCAGAGTTCGTTGTGTTTTGCGAGCCTTTATCCCCTTTCAGTCTTGTGTGCTCTTGTTCCAAGCTTGAATTTGATGTTCTGTCTGGTAGTAGGTATTTACGCTGAATGGAGTTCTCGGGTATGACACTTTGGCGTTGATTTGCAGTAAGTTCGGCTACAACTTGGTCTCCAAGCCGTTGCCATGGAGTGAAACCGTTTATCACCAATTTCTTAACAGCAGTTTGCCATTGTTCGCGCAGGATATCGAATGAAGTGGATATTTCCTGTTGAGTTTGCTCCAAACTCGTCATAACGGCAGAACTCGTGCGGTTTATCTGCTGGGCTGTAGACTCAGCTGCGTAAACAAGTTCCTTTTGCAATTGTGTGACCTGTTGGACAGTGGCATTCACCTGTCTTTCCAACAATCCCCAAATTTCATCAACAGTGTCCATTACATCTGTAAATCCATCATGCAACCCCGCTAGAAATTCGAGTGCTTTGTAAAGTGTTCGACGAGCCTTTTGTATGGATTCTAGACTGGTTGACGTTGTTAAACCCAGCGGATCTGATAGCTCCGACGACGCTACTTTACTTAGGCGACCAAGACGAGAAGCAGATTGTTGTGTGTGGCCGCTACCATCTTTATCTGAAAATATTGGTGCCAACGAACTCATCTCTTTGGAGACTGACGAGTTCGTGGCTCCAAGTGTTTTCTCAATAGATTTCTTGACTGTGTCGACGGCATTCCACATCTCCATGAGAATATCCTCAAATTGTGTTTGTTGTTTGGCTGCACTGTCGTTCGCCTTTGAAACAGCTTGAGTTGTCAATAATGCGCGAACAGCAAGTACCAGCGCTCGAGACGAGGATAAAACTTTGGTTTCTGGCATATTTTCGTAAAAGTTGTCGGAGAAGCAACCCAATGTTGAATTTGCATCGTCCGATGATGGTGTTTTCACTTGATCCTGCAAAGATGTCAAAAAAATCTTGGAACCTGGTGTAGCAAAAAAGTGTCAGCAACTATTGAGATGAAGACGATAAAGAGTTTGTTAACGAACTAACATGTCATTGTTGCGTTCCGCTGGTCGGCAAGCAATTTGTCATTTGAATCGATGATTTTCTGAACACGTTTGGTGTCAGCTTCGAACTGCAACTTCGCGCCAGCTAAATACTCGAGCGAACTCCGATCTACACACTCCGTCATAATGTTCAACATGTGACTTGTAGCAACATATTCTTCTCGTGCACTTGTGAGTTCGTTATGAACACCCAGAATATCAAGTGTCCACGCAGTCATTTTCGTGGAAACGTAAATGCCTCCGATGTAAGTGCAAATAATGAAAAGCAACACGAAACTCAGGCGTGGGTAGTTATAGAACCACCGCGCACAGTGACGATCTAGTGCACAACCGGAAGAATTTCGTTCCGAGTCATGAGGAGGTGCTGAAGGTGATGGCAAACAAGAATATGTTGCCAATTTTTCTTCGCAACTTGGTGTTGCAACTGATTGCAGAGGATGCACTTTCGTGTTCAATCGAGGAAACATCTCGCGCCAACAGATGCAATAACGAAATGAAAGAATATGCGTATGCAAGTACTCATGCAAGTGCGACAATTATTTGGGTTGTGAAAGGATCATGTTGTCATGTTTATCTATTCCATCTAGCCCTGAAGTATCAATCGAATGCGAGTACTCATTAGAAATGGATTAACTAGGTTGTCGTTTCATCAGGTAGACCACTACAGTACAGCCTTCAAACGACGCGCATGTCAATTTTTAATCCTTGTACTCAACGACAGAAATGCAATGGGAGCGCTCAGACATCCAAGGAAAATTGGAGCCTCAAGCAGCAAGTCGGGTGGCAACCCAACCGCTATCAGCAAAACACTGCGAATGTTTAAGGGGTAAGTTTCTTCATCAACGCGCTCCACGTGCAATATTTAGCACAACTACACACTAACTTCACACACTGGAATCGATCCAACACCAGACTGGTAGATTGCAAAATGGCGTCGGCGGTGTTGCAGCAAGTCTTTCGCATCTCGTGTCCATCAGTTTTGAGGTTAAAAGTGACAATTCTGGAATCTTCCATCGCGTGGTGATTCGCTAAAATACAGCTTTAATTCCATCCTAGCCAATCACATGCAGTTGTAGACGAGTGGTGCGCACAGCTCCAGATTTTCCACATCGCCTCAAGCTGTCAGAACACGATTTAGAATTGCGAAGTCAAGTGGGTCTCCTCTCTGAGGAGGCGGCTTGGGGAAATTCCCCGGACACCAGGGCAGAGAGTGCCAGCGTCCAAGCGCAGACTCCCTCGACGATGAAGCTTTGCGGTGATGGTGGCTTCGGCAACCGAAGCTTCGGCGGATTCGTGAGGACTGATGGTCATACTAAAAGTTATGCAATTGGCTCAGCGGCTTATGGCGGACGTCGTGCCGTCGCTGCTTGTAGCTAACCCGACGGGGATTACTCATGTTGTGTTCTCCACGACACCCAAGAGTTGAAGAAATTACCACGGAAAAGGTCGTGTTTGTCAACGCGGCTGAGGTTTTTGGACTGTATATTTATGTGTTGCATTTTCATTGGAGCGCGTTGATGAAGAAACTTATCCCTTAAACATTCGCAGTGTTTTGCTGATAGCGGTCGGGTTGCCACCCGACTTGCTGCTTGAGGCTCCAATTTTCCTTGGATGTCTGAGCGCTCCCAATCTACAAAGTTGTTAGTTGTGCATTAGCCTGATTTGCATTTCCGCCCATGTCGACTTCAGTGTGTCAGACAACAAGCGAGTTGGCACGTGTCGCGGGCAAGTGTCGACGAACATCCATTGTACGGAATCAGCGTTCTGGGCACGGAAAGTTGACGCGGTGGGTGGCGCATATTCAAGTCTGTCAGAAATCATACTTTTCGGGCGTTGCGTGCGATAGAGGTGTATCGCTGTACAAGAGTAAATGGCGACGGCAAAACATACAAAACGCAAGTGTACATTGCTTTTGAGCGTTCCGAGATGAGTATGCAAGGCAGCACTCGTGTAGGGAGTCCCTACACGAGTGCTGCCCTACTAGGGAGGTGATGAGATTTTTCCAGATGGTTTGGTAAACCCCGTAATATTGGTGCTTGGTGTGACGTCGGTGCATACGTAAACTCGGACCTCCAGCGAAATCAACTCGTGCATCGCAAACAGCGAGGTTGCTCTTGCACGGCAACAACTGCGGCAGCTCCTACCACCGTGATGCTCGTGGCAATCCACTGCATCAGTACATGGTATGATCGTCAGCGCGGTTTCACTTGCTTGTCAAAAGTGAAGATCCAAGTGTCGCGAAAACGTCCGTTTAGCCTCATATTAGACTATGCCTCTGGCCGTCGGAACTGCCAGCAAACTCGATGCCGAGTCGTGCGTCGTTGTTAGAGAAGCAATTTATCGTCTGTTTCATTTGGAATACGGAAGTATGCACGTTCAACTACAAACTTTGTTGTTCAGTGTGCAAACCACCACGTGAATGCATTGAAATCAAGTGCTGTACACGCACATGGTGCTGTGTGCGTGTGTCTTACAAGGTAGCTAAGACCGACCGAGTTGTCACCAAGACTCTGCTAGCTTACGAATCTACAAGAATCGGAATCTCGAAGGCTGTCCGTTCGATACCTCATCTTCCCTCGCTTAAATGAGGCATTTTCATGTCTCTTGTGTATTGGCAATCCTCTTTGTCCTCGTCATCCAGTGTTTAAAACAGTCGTGTGGGGTCAAGATCTTCCCCCAGTTCATTCCGCAATTTGCGCAGAGCTCGGCACTCAAGCAGCTCCCTCGACCCCAAAGACACTTCACCATGGCTGATCTCTCGGACATTGGACTCTTCGGTCTGGCCGTCATGGGCCAGAACTTCGCGCTTAACATGGCGTCGCACGGCTTCAAGGTGTCGGTGTGCAACCGCTCGCCCGACAAGGTGGACGCCACGGTGCAGCGCGCCAAGGACGAGGGCAACCTCCCGCTCGTGGGCTACAAGGACATGAAGGAGTTCGTGGCGTCCCTCGCTCGTCCCCGCAAGGTCATCATCCTCGTGGTGGCCGGTAAGCCCGTGGATCTCACCATTGCTGCGCTCTCCGAGTTCATGGAGCCTGGCGACATCATCGTGGACGGCGGTAACGAGTGGTTCCCCAACAGTGTGCGTCGCGCCAGCGAACTGGAGCCCAAGGGCATCCACTTCGTGGGTATGGGCGTGTCTGGCGGCGAGGAAGGTGCCCGTAACGGCCCTTCGCTCATGCCTGGCGGTCCCAAGGAAGCCTTCGACGCTCTTGAGCCGATTATCACCAAGTGTGCGGCTCAGGTGGACGACGGCGCGTGTACTACGTACTTGGGTCCAATTGGCTCTGGTAACTACGTCAAGATGGTGCACAACGGCATCGAGTACGGTGACATGCAGCTGATTGCCGAGGCTTATGACATCCTCAAGATTGCTGGTGGTCTCACGAACGAGGAACTGGCCAACGTCTTTGACGAGTGGAACAAGAGCGAGCTTGAGTCGTTCCTCATTGAGATTACGGCTCAGATCTTTGCCAAGAAGGACGATCTGGAAGATGATGGATACGTCGTGGACAAGATCCTAGACAAGACTGGCATGAAGGGTACGGGTCGCTGGACCGTGCAGGAGGCTGCTGAGCGCTCCATTGCCGCTCCTACGATCACTGCGTCGCTGGACGCTCGCTACCTGAGTGCTCGTAAGGACGAGCGCGTTTTCGCGTCGAAGATCCTGTCGGGCCCGAGTGAGATCCCTGCTGTTGACAAGCAGCAGCTTATTGACGATGTGCGTCAGGCACTGTACGCCTCCAAGATCTGCTCGTACGCTCAGGGCCTGAACCTCATCCGTGAGGCTGGCGTGCAGATGGGCTGGAACGTCAACCTGGGTGAGTGCGCCCGCATCTGGAAGGGTGGCTGCATCATTCGTGCTAAGTTCCTGGATCGTATTAAGTCGGCCTACTCCAAGGACGCGTCACTCATTTCGCTGCTTGTGGACCCGGACTTTGCTGCGGAGCTGCAGGCTCGTCAATACTCGTGGCGTCGCGTGGTGTCGCTGGCCGTGGCTAGTGGCATCCCTACGCCCTCGTTCTCGGGCTCGTTGAGCTACTATGACACGTTCCGTCGCGAGCGTCTGCCGGCCAACTTGACCCAGGCTCAGCGTGACTTCTTCGGTGGCCACACCTACGAGCGCACGGACCGTCCGGGTCTGTTCCACTGCGCCTGGTCTGCTGCCCACCACAGCATTGGTGACGTGCAGGAGCGCATTCGTGGCAACCTGTAAGCTTCGGCAAGCTAGCGGAGGAGCACGATAGGTATCTGTGCAGCTCCAAAGCTGCCATTACAGGCTTCGTGAGTTTGATATGATCAGAATGCCAGTGTTTTTATCATTCTTGGGTTGTTCTTGTATGCACAGCGTATATCTATTGTTTATCTACATGCGAGAGAGTGCAGGTAAGCGTGCAAGCACCTCGGTCTCGCTGGTTGTAGCAGGTTGCACTCCAGGTGGCAGCTTACGGAATTTGGAGACGCGCAGAGCAAGTTGTTCGAGCTCGCCATCCTTCGCATACTGTGGAGTCAAGCTCAGAAGTTGCACGACTGGCTTGTTCACGCTGCGCTTACCCTTAGTGCTGCTCGGACGACGACGACTAGAGAGCACGCCCCAGCGTTCGAGCAATGCCAAAGCGTTCTGCAGGGTCTCGCGCGAGCACGATTCGTAAAAGCTGATAAGTTTCTCGTGGTACATCGTTTCCGCAAGCCACTGCAAGCGCTTCAGCAAGTCCTCGGTAGTGACTTCGCCTTGTGGACGCAACGCGAATAAACTCGTGACTGCAACCCAATAGCTGTCAATGAATGGCCACATGAGCGTGTTCAGCAGAGATAACATCGCGCTGTCAGCTGCCTCCACGCGTGGTGCTAATGATGTTGAAGTGGACACAGGAATGAGCACCTTGCGAGTCTCAAGCTGTGCTAGAGCCTCGACGAGGTGAAGACGATCAGTCTCCGGGTCGTCCTTGCGAACGAACTCCATCATGAGCATCTCGTACAGGAACGACGCACCGTCGAGAAGCTCCTGGCGGTCTACTCCTGCTTCCACCGAGTTGCTCGACATTGATTGTGTGCTGCTTGTGCCAGAAGGCAAGTTGAAAGCATCTAGAGCATGATAGGCACAAGCCAGCACACCTTCGCGATTGAACCAGTGCAGCAATTTGTTGCGGTAGTATCCCAGACCGATCATGTTGGGGTATTGTTCACGCTGTGGTATGCAAAATACACGACCGCATGTTAGGACTCATCCAGCAACAATATCGATTAGACATCAACAGCACGTACACTGGTGATGGCAGGCTCGACGAGGTCCTTCCGTCTCATGGTAACAAGTTCGTGAAGTAGCTCGAGGGCGCGATCCACAACAACAGTAGGTGAACGGCCTTGGGTGCCAACGACGCGACCACCTCGACGCAGGATTTCCAGTCTTAGCCAGTCTGTCTGACGCACAAGCTCTTGCTTGGAAATTCCTTGACGATACACTAACAGGATAGCGGCCACGACATGTGACATAGCACACGTAGCGTTGTCGATTAACGCATCTGTGATAGCATAGCCCAAGTCTTCGACGATGGCTGAGGTGGGGACGAACATCTCCTGTTTTCCTCCACGCACCAACGCGGCATCCACGTGTTGCTTTACGTCTAAAGGAACGCCAAACTTCACCGAGATAGAACCGAATTTCTTGCGCACAACAGGCATGGCCTTCATGAGTGCTGTGATTGACTACAAATAATGACCCAGACAATACGTTAGCACTCCTCGGCTGCAATACAAGAAAGCTTTTAAGGAAAAGTGAATATACCTCACGAATTTTGCCTTCGCCTAGAAGCTCGTTTTGATGGAGCAGCACTTCCAACGGTTTCTCGTAATCAATGGTGACTGGCACGATGTAGAGCTGAACCAAAAAATGACAAAGTGCAAGCGTAGGTTAGATATATGCGTCTGCAGCGACACCCCGGGCAATACTTACGTTTTTTACTTTCTCCGAAAGATAGCAGTCAACAACGGTGTTGAGGATACCAAACTTCGGATGGAGTTGTTTGCCACTCCGACTGCGGGAGCCTTCGATGAAAAACTCGATCGTGTGTCCTCTCGACACTAGATACTGTGTGTATGCACGGAAGACAGCAGAGTATAGCGGGTCGTTCGAAAAAGATCTGCGAATGAAGTACGCGCCAGATTCACGTAGTAGCTTGGTGAGGCTGCCCATGTTGAGAAAGTCTTCACCGGCCGCGACGTACGGAACAGGGATGTTGTAGGCGAAAAACACGTAACTCATGAGTAAGAAGTCGACGTACGATCGATGGGTTGGCACAAGCACGACACTTCCTCGGCGGTCAGCCAACAGATCTCGAATACGCGTGAGGCCTGTTTCATCCACGTGGATCTGGTCGTACATGTTACGACAAACTTTCCGTAACAACCAGCCAAATTTGCGCACAGACTTGTAGTCTAATTGAGCCGCCATGGTACTTAGCATGCTGGCAGCTTGACGTTCCACATCATCAATATCCATTCCTTGCTCCACGGCGCGCTCTTCAATTGCAGCGCGGACAACTTCTGATTCCAATACGTTGTTACGAAGCCCACCGATGGATTCAACGTGGGGTCTAGGGACGTGCGAAGCCTCGTGATTCATACCTTCCTTCCAGCCGGTGATACCCATGACACGACCCAGCAATCCGGATTTGGTATATCCAGGTTTTCGACTGGATGTGTATGCCCAGGCTACATCGGAGAGCAGCCCAGGGAATGAGATTGCATGGTGATCAGGATCCCATTCCAGAATTCGCCCCGTACTGAGTGCAAGCTGAGTCTGATTAACGCCCTCAATATCCACGTCGATGACATCTTCGTGCAGCATATACTTTTTCAATCCAACGCAGTAGTTCACCACGTAGCGTTCCCACGCAATCTCATGTGAATCGATCCAGCAGTCCTTTGTTGCCCACGGTCTGAGTGTATTCTCCGCCGCGTCGGCTACAAAGATCCACTGGTTCTCCGTGAACGGCTTAAAAAGCTCTACCAGATTCCGTGCGCGCCATGTAAGTTGCCACAACTTTGCTGCATGTTTAATGTGCCCCGGGTGACCACTCTTATTCGCAACAGTTGAATACACAGACGACGGAAGCGCGTAAGTAAGGAACCATTGAATCTGAAAACTTTGATGCGTTGGGATCATTGAGAATTTGGCCGGGAATAGTCCGCGTGTTGGTGGGTTCTTCCGGAAGTATTCTGGCACAAGCACGCATGGTACACGCCAACGGAGCGGATTTTGTCTTGGATCCGACGTGCCGCAATGCACCACCATAGGCTTATTCACCGCGACACCCTTGACCAACGGGCAAGGTGACTCATGTGAAACTGGAGAAGTTCCGTGCTCGTGAATCTTTGCACAGATGGACAGCAGAATACTGTTAACAGCCAAATCCACAGGAACAATATCTGCAACATTTCTTGGGTCACCCGGTAGCATCGTCAAAACACCCATACCTGCAGCCAGGAAAATTGCTCCTGCTGCAGCAATCTGATCAGTCCAACCAGGCATGGGTTCCTTCCAACTCGCACCAATAATTGTCGGGCGGTAAATTACCAACGGAAAGTTGGGATCGAACTCTCTCACCAAAAGGTGTTCCGTCATGGATTTGGTCAGTGTGTACGTGTTCGGATACGTCCCCATTAAATTCACTCTCAATCGTTCCAATTCACTCGGCGACGCTGTCGTAACTGCTTTCAATGCATCATGTGCATCGAAATCCAATGGATATAGTTCCTCCTTGATTCTCGCATCTCGTCGATTGCTATTCACATACGCCGTCGAAATATGCAAATGACAGCGATTTCTCGGACAACTCTGCACGAATCTTGCAACATGTAGTGCCCCCAGACAATTCATCTCCACTGCCACTTCAAGTGGTTCATCAAACTGCACAGTTGCAGCTGAGTGGATAGAAATCTGCACACAAGCCCTCAATAGCGTAGCATCCTCTGCACTAAGTCCCAAATCAGGCGTCGTAATATCTCCAGCAATTGCATGCAATTTCTCTCTTGCAAAAGCTTCAAAATCATTGGGACGTTCGCCTCGAAGGCGATCAAAGACTCGACTCTCAATGATTTCCTTCTGTAGACGTTCACCTGGTGCCACACCCTTACGAGGACGGATCAATACAAAAATCTACATATTGTAATTGCAACAACATTGCAAAAATGAGTTGATTTTGTGTAGATTTCGAGTGTCATAGGGGGGAAATGATACCTTGGCGATATCTGGAGTACATCGCAGTAGTTTCTCGATAACCGTCTGCAGTGGGAATAGAGTGAGGAAATAGAAGAGTGATAGACTAGTGGGAGGAGTGTACCTTGGCCAGGAAGCCTGTGCCGCCCGTGATGAAGAGATTTTGGCCCGCATAAATCTGCTCCATTTTGCTAGTGGCACGATGTGAACTGGATGCTCTGAGACGTATTTCGATGGGACGATGGAAGAATTTTAGCCAATCAGAGAGAAGTGGTACATGGCTACATGATTGTTGAAGTTGCCATTCGTCTACACGTTAATGATACAATGATCTCTCACTCCACTTCACTGATGATGATTTTCTTCATTGTCTCATGATACAATGATCTCTCGCTCCATTTCACTGATGATGATTTCTTCATTTGGACATGACTTGCATGATAAGGCTAGGACACGTGTCTTTGCATCGTCGTCCTCACGAAAGCAGGGTACAAGTCTCAGACTCTTATTCCACAGCCCTACGCGGAATCATAGTTCTACCAACTGCACCATCAACGTACTGCGCCATCGAAGCTTCGTTGTATTGTATTGCATTGTGAACGGTCAGTCTCGCTGCCGTTGTGTCTTTCCCAATGGTTTGAGATGACCGTCTACATGTAGCACTCTATTTTCATGGCTAGTTATGTGCCATGGGCAGCATGGATCCTGTTACAGAACTCACTTTCCGTTCTCCTCGCTTCAGCTAACAGCACATTTATCATACTGAACATGTTGCAACTCACCAGCTTCGCGTTCGTTGTTTCTATTGTCGTTGCCATTTCACATATCCCGACCACTGCAGGATTTCAGCTCGGCAGTAGTGGAAGAGTAATGTGGGAAAGCGATTGTAACTACCTCAATAATGATTATCGCTCAGTGCATGGTATCCCCGAGATGTGTGGTGACCTCTGTGTCAAAGACGTCACCTGCACACACTGGAGTTGGGACAGCTACAATAACGGAACCTGCTGGCTCAAAGAGGGTCTGCCCTCCACCAAGACTACTAGTTACGGTGCTATCTGTGGCTACGTGGTTTCACGCTCCGCGACGTCTGCAACAAGCGAGCTTTCCAATGTCGATATGGCAAATATGTTGGGACGAATCAATATGTTTCGTGCACAGAATGGTCTCCGTGCACTCACCATCGACTACCGTCTAGTCAACGCCGCTTTGCTTCACTCACAGGATCAGGCAAGTCACTGCACCATGACACACACAGGTACATCAATCGTCAAGGTTGGTGATCGGATCAAAGCTCAGGGCTACAGCTACGACAGAGCAGCGGAAAATGTGGCTGCAGGACAAACTACTGTAGTTGATGTTATGGCTTCGTGGTGGAACTCGCCAGGCCACCGCGCCAATATCCTCAACAAAGATGTTGAGAACGTAGGCTTTGCTTTGGCTACGAACGCAGCTTGTAGTCTGTACAAAACCTACTGGACGCAGGACTTTGGGCGATCAGCATACTGATCAGGAACTCAGTACGAAGAAAGCAGTGCGATGTTAATTAAATATATGAACCTCTGGATTGCCACGGACGCACTAGACGATGTAGCTTGCGCCAGGTTGAACTGTTCGAACTGTACAGCGCAGGCGTTCCATGTCGAGCTTAGTGTCGTGAGTGCCATCTGCGCTGCAGTACAACTACAGGAACAATCAAAGGTGCTTACGATGGGACTGACAGCAGGGATATCCAGTTGAAGCGCACATGTTGAAGAGCACATGTGTAGCAAAGGAGCGACTGGCAGGCGTTTACGGGCGTGGCCAACGTGGCAAGCGAAATTGTTTTCATTGGCGACTGCGGGGCTTGCCACGATACGGGGATAGTCGTAGCTTCAGTCATTCGCAGTATAATTGCTAGCTGGACGGTAGCAAGCAACACACTTTAGTAGTAATTAATGGATTGCTGGTCAATGCGCACCAGTGAATCCGTATTCCGTGTCTTGCTTGACGTTGTCGTGACGTTGACGTACTCAAAGTGAAGCTCTCGACAGCAGGTGATACACATGTTTGGAATGTTGACCAGGATCTATACGCTAGTCATTGACATGATGGATATCTCCGTCATTGTCTCTACGGTGTCGTAGCTTGAGATAAATGAACTACCGAACCAATAATGAAATGGTCATGCACGCGTTGAAGTCGACGCTGGTTAACAGTAAAACCAGCTCTTTCAGTCTACAATATGTAGTGACACCGGATACGACACAGCAAATGACGCATTGCCTTTATTGCAGACGCACTTGCAAAGACCCACAAACGTAGAATTTGCAGTACTCGTGTGAACTATAGAGCATTTCGCTCGTTCCCCGCCAAAGTGTACGGATTGATAGAGTCGCATGACTTCCTCATTATCCCAGCCGTTGCGGGCTCCATTAGCCACCGAAATGACGTTCGTACGATTACCCTCTTCAAGCACCAACAATCACAACAGCAGACCTCAACATCAGGATGTTCACGATACTTCATCCCGCCTTTTCCTACCAGGTCGTCAGCTTTTGCTGTTTGCTGCTAGGCATGCCTTGGGGACCGCAATCCTAGAGAGGGCACGCATTGATTCTTGCATGATTCAGTTTTCAATTTGACTTGTTCCAGTCAACAGCTCTTCACCACATTAGAAATGCCTCACACCTCCAGTTTCGCGCTTGTTGCAGCGCTCGCCATTGTCGCCTCAGTCACCCCCGTCACTTTGGGCTTCCAGTCTGGCAGCGATGGTCGTGTAATGTGGGAAAATAACTGCGACTTCTACGGACACGACTATCGATCGATGAATGGCATCCCCGATGTCTGTGGTGATGTGTGTGCTAGTGACTCGACTTGCACACACTGGGCCTGGAACAACTACAACGGCGGTACTTGCTGGCTCAAGACGGGTGCGCGATCTGACAAAACGGGCAAGTGGGGCACGAACTGCGGCTACGTAGTCTCTCGTAACTCCCAAGGTCAAAACCAAGGCCAATCTTCTCCCAACAGCGGCCTCTCCTCCTCTGAAATGGGCGAGATGCTGGGTCGCATTAACGCTTACCGCTCGCAGAATGGTCTAGCTGGACTAACCATCGACAACCGGTTAGTGTCAGCAGCCGCGCTTCACTCCCAGGACCAAGCCAACAACTGCAAAATGACCCACACCGGCTCAAACGGTTCAAGGCTGGGTGACCGCATCAAGGCCCAAGGCTACAGTTTCTCTACGGCTGCCGAGAATGTGGCCGCCGGTCAGACTTCCGTGGAATCCGTGATGACTTCTTGGTGGAACTCTCCAGGCCACCGTGCCAACCTCCTCAGCAAGAACGTGGTCAATGTCGGTTTTGCGAAGGTGGTGAACAACGGTTGCAGCAACTACGCAACCTATTGGACGCAGGACTTTGGCCGCCTGCAATGAACAGTGTGAATGTGCCTTATATGTCCGTGCCGTGTTGTCTCGTAATGGCTCAGTGGAAAGCCAAAGTGTCGTATTCGATCTTCGTTCAAGTATTCAATGGTAGATGTAATGCGTAAGTAAAGTGTAGTGGCGTAGTAGTGAGTAAACCTCCGTGATAATATTCAATGGTATCGTGTTCAACCAAACAAACTGGCCAATTTGCTGTTCACGCAGTCTTCACCTTTAGGTATATCTCGAATATCGCTCCATGCGTTTGCAACGAGGGCATTAATTGAAGGCCATAATGTAACAGCAGCTTTAATATGATAGACGTGATTCGTGTCTGCACGAAATTGCGAACCTGAATTGCATTGAATGGTTCCTCACAATGCATCATTGTTGTAGTAAATTATGTTTTAGATAGACGGACATGTGAAGTCAACAGCAGGCAATACACATGCCGAGCCGACATAAGGCGTTAACCAGGACTTTGATCCCCCATCTCAATTTGATACTTAGTACAATACATGCATATCAAGCCTACACCAGTGTCTTGCATCAGCGACTCGAGAGTGTCAAACTACTTGGTGTAAACATGAACGGGCAATTGAAGCCTGCAGTATCCTGAACAACGAAATCAGCCGTACAACAAGTTATCCGTGGGTATCCCTATAGCACCAAATGCTGGATAACTATAGCAGTGCTTGTTGGTCGTCCAAGTGAACGAGTCGCATGGTTAGAACCTTATACCACAGCCGCTGCGAGACTCCTTTAGCCACCGAGACGACATTCATACGATCGAGACTAGTAGTAAACAGCAGAGCGGCAACATCAGGATGTACAGCCGATGTTTCGAAAGGAGACGGAGACCATCGGCTTCTTGTTAATTTCATTTGGCTGTCCGAATAGATGTGATGTTGACCGCAAACTAGAAGAGAGCACAGATTCAGTAGCTCAAGCGTTCATTTCCCAATTCGTCGTCCCCAGTTCATCTCTATAAAATGCCTCGCTTTAGTAGCTTTGCGTTTGTTGCTGCATCTATCACCGCAATGTCGGTCGCGCCAACTATGAGCTTTCAACTAGGCAGCGACGGCCGTGTGATGTGGGAAAATAACTGCAACTTCGTCGGCAATGACTATCGATGGATGACGGGCATTCCAGCCGTGTGTGGCGACGTGTGTGCCGGCGACTCGAAATGCACGCACTGGACCTGGAACAACAGCAACGGCGGAACTTGCTGGTTCAAAACTGGGGTTCGATCGTCAAAGACTGCCAAGTGGGGCACAAACTGTGGGTATGTGATCTCTCGCAGCTCGAAAGTGCAAGTCCAAGTCCAAGGTCAAGCATCAGCTCAAATCCAAAGTCAAGTTTCTACCAACAGCGGGCTATCTGCTTCTGAGATGACCGCGATGCTTGTCCAGATCAACGCCTACCGCTCGCAGAACGGCCTTGATGCGCTCACCATCGACAACCGGTTAGTGGCGGCAGCAACACTACACTCACAGGACCAGGCCAGTCACTGCACGATGACACACACGGGCTCAAATGGCTCGAAGCTAGGCGACCGTGTCAAGGCGCAGGGGTACAACTTTGCGATGACTGCAGAAAACGTGGCCGCTGGTCAGACGTCGGTAGTTTCAGTCATGACCTCGTGGTGGAACTCACCCGGTCACCGTGCCAACATCCTTAGCAAGGACGCAGCGAATGTCGGGTTTGCCAAGGTGGTGAACAATGGCTGCGACAGCTACGCGACGTACTGGACGCAGGACTACGGCCGACTAGGATAAATGTATAAATAATGGCTCATTGGAAAGCCTCTCGATGTCAACAACATCGATGTACTGTTAGTGGTGTAGTGTTAAGTGCAGTGCAAGTGTCGTCACGTGGGAAATGTAAATGCTGTTTGGTGTTTTGAGCAAATGCGTTGCCCTGCTGGGTATCTGAAACTAACTTATCGTAGAATACGATCGTTCGACGCAGTCTTCGAACTCATGCTATGCAGATCCATTCCACGTAAAATTGGTTCGGGACGACAAATTCTGTTGGGTGTGTTGTTGCACTCTATACTGGTAGAATCGTCCTGTACAAGTGGTGGATACCTCGTAGTAGCTGGCAGTTAATGACGTGCATCGTCCTGCACTGCATGACTACTACCGGACGCCGCCTTTAGCGTTGTACAGGTGCAGTTTACCAACATGATGGTTGAGGCGATGCCATTAACTCACCAGCTGATCCAGTCCGCTAAAGATCGCGATGACGAAGATGCCATGTGGCTTCAACAGCCGGTTCAAGTCAAGGACTGGAATGCGCGAGCGACGACGTTGGTCTCTTTTAACTTAGCAGATCACTGACCTCCGCCTCTGCAGATCGTAGAGTGGAGTGATATTGCAGTAGGCTTATCAATACCGGGACAGATTGAGCCGGATCGAGGTGGGTGAGTTGTAAAGTAGTGTGTCGTTGTTGATACTAAACAACTCTCGACGCTTCTTTCTAGGACGTCCTGGCTGCCAGCAATTTCCGGATGACACTTACGTTTGCCACAACTGGGCTTGGTACATGCAAGTTCATTGCCACTTCGACTGTTGTCTTTCGGTGGATCAACTGCTTCAACTTCGTGTATACGCAAGTTCAGCTTCATTTCCGGCTCGTATCCGTACGTTCCGACTTCCTGCGCCTGTCCATCTTGAGCTGCTCGACGAACGCCATGTAGAATCCTGCAGCTTACAGCCGCCAGCAGGCCGCCAAACTGTCAGGTTTACTACATCGCCACTACGCAGACCGTAAATTTCAATGCTGAGCCGAGTTGACACGGCTTCAACGATATCAATGGCATACACTTCACGACCTGGCATATGCAGAGTCAACTGGTCGCCAGCTGGTCCCAGCCTTGCAGAGCTCTGCAACGTTGCCCATGGTCCCGCCTTTGCCGCTTGTTTCGGAAGCTGGGAAGCAGTATTTCCCAGCGGAGAGCTCTTGCGGATGGGTCTTGCTCTCTCTCATTTTTCAATTCGTCGAGCACCACACAATTCACCGAAAGATGTTCCGTGCTCAAGTACTCGCGTTGTGCGCCGTCGCGTCAATGGCAACGGGTTCTTCTGCTTTCCAGGTCGGTAGTCAAGGCCGTGTTATGTGGCAAAACAACTGCGACTACTACGGCAGCGATATCTACTCGGTTCCAGGTATTCCCGACGTCTGCGGAGACCTGTGTGCAGATGAAGACAAGTGTACTCACTGGACGTGGACGTACTTCAACGGAGGAACTTGCTGGCTCAAGAATGGCGAGACGGCAACCATCTCGACGTACTGGGGTGGAGGCTGTGGATACGTCATTGACCGCTTCTCATGCTCCGACTCGGACTCGACCGACCAAGCTGATCAAAGTGCACAACAGAATGCTGAGCAAAATGCCGAGCAAAACGCCGAGCAAAACGCCGACCAGAATGCCGACCAGAATGCCGAGCAAAATGCGGATCAGACCAGCCAGGCTTCCCAAACCGATCAAGCTTCCCAAGCATCCCAAGCTTCCCAAACTCCAGCTCCTTCACAGGCTTCTGGATCGACATCGTACGATAATGGACTGACGAGTGCCGAGACTGCGGAAATGCTGGCCTCCATCAACTCGTACCGTGCTCAGTACGGTCTGTCTGCATTGACTATTGATGCTCGGCTTGTGGCTGCTGCCAACGTCCACTCTAAGGACATGGCTTCATCCTGCGTAATGCAACACGAAGGTACGGATGGCTCGGATCCTTGGGACCGAATGGAGGCCCAAGGCTACGACTGGACGGTTGCTGCGGAGAACGTGGCTGCAGGACAGACCAGTGTGTCGGCCGTTATGACATCTTGGTGGAACTCCGCAGGTCACCGCGCAAACATCCTCAAGGACGATGTAGAGAACGTCGGCTTCGCCTTGGCGTCCAACAGCGCCTGCACATACAAAACTTACTGGACACAGGACTTTGGGGCCCTGTAAGAGGATGGAATTGGATGGAAATTGGTGTAGTGAACGAGGAGCTTCGACCTGTGTCTAGTGTTGGGCGTTGCGTCCGTGCCGTTTTGTGATGTTATCTGGTCGCTGTGAAAAGACCCAAGCGCCCGAAAGTTTTGTTGATAGGAGCTTCTGTTATTCGTTGTCGCGTAGCCTAGTAACGTATTCGAGCCACGATCGAAGTGGTAATAAATGTTCAAGCGTTTGAGAAACATGGTGGTCTTCATGTGTACATTGCAACTACTCCATACCTGTCCATCTTGACACCAATCGCTCACGCTGCGCTGCCGATCACCGTAGTACCGTAGGTGGGCAAGTGATCAGAGTCCTTGTGATGCATTGGTGCGCATTTCTCACAGCAAAAATACACGGTTGCTGCTCTTGATAGCCGCGCTCCATATTGCATAAGTGGAATGCCAATACCCAGCAGCAATATGGTTGCGAGCAAAAACACCAATAGTCCCACAACTCCATGAAAATTATCGCCCAAACTTCCGCGTGAGACCGCACCTACTGGCAATGAGAAGGCGATCGACATCACGAGACTACTGAGCATCCCAATCATCGTCTTTATCGACATAAAATATAACATCGCACGCATTGTTGGTTGTGAAAACTTGTTGAGGTCTGGTATCAAGCGCTCGACACTCGTCTCACCGCACGCTCGCGCACTGGCATGAGAGCCTCGATGCAAGCTCTCTACTGAAATATGTTCCTCTGGTAGTGACACGAAGTTGACGAGCCCCACGTCCAGTTCTGCTAGAACGGAGACTAGGCAGAGCACGAGGCGGAAGAAGACCAATCCAAGGCAGCAAAGTGGCGCCAATAGGATGGAGAGCAGCACACCGCAACTGATTACAGTGAAGGCAGCAAAGCCCAGCATTGCGTTGGCCCAGTGGAAGACCACGAGCTTTAGTGTGACGCGCAGCAACGCGTGGACGAGTCCTTCGGCGTCTTCGTTGTCCATTGGGTCTGGACAGCGATGAAGCGGAGGCAGAGATGACTCGACGTACAATTGTCGCGCCGTGGGCGTGTGCTTTTTGTGCGTGTAAACTTGGGGAGAAGAAATGGCATTGGAAGGCGAAGCGAATCTCACGTGGGCGTTCTTGGTCTTGGGCATGGCGCTGGAGCTCTGGAGGTATACTTGCGAGAAGTGCAAGTTGAAAATGAAGGGAGATGGGCAGATTTCCCGATTCGTACAGTAATCTTTCACATCGGTAAACAAATTCAAAATAAATAACCTGTCATATATGTTGTTAATTAGTTTTACAAAGAGTAAATTTTGATGCTTGGAATTTCATATATAGTTATTTTTGATATCAAAAGCGATGGTTGTAATCATGCAGGTAGCTGTACTCAGTCCAAGAAAAGTGACATAGCAACTCAGTTGAATGACTATCTCGATGAAGTATACAGTATCTGCCCAATAAGTCCACTAAAGTAAGATCATGGTAACCAAAAGCATTGCAAACTTCTGGCGCTCTATCGTTCGAGGCCTGCTTTGATTTGATTTCTTGTACGTGGTCTAGGTATCTTGTATGTTGCATTTTTCACAGCAATTGTCTTCTAGGTCTTGATCTCCGCTACTGCTCGACGACTTCATTCATCGTCAAACTTGTTCAATCGGCTGCTTGGTGCCGTACGATGGCTGCGTCGAGTCCTCCGATACGGGCACATAGTCTCGTGTGTAAATTGACGAAAATACTTCGCGGCACAGAAGTCGCGTGGTGACACACGAGAGCCTAGCCACGTGCGGCATAGCGATAAACCCACCGATCAACAGAGCAGTGGACACCACCATGAAAGCTGATAGATTGAACCAACCTTCACTAAAGTATTCATCTCGAAATAGAGGCGACGTCAGAGCGTGGATTGGCATGGAGAACGGGATGATCACCACCATGGCACTAAGCACGCTGACTCCCAGCTTGGCCGTGCTGAAGTACACTAAAACAGCGAGTGACGGCCGCGCAAAATACGACCCGTTCTCTCCATAGTGCGGAATCTGGCCGTAAAGCTTATTCTCCACAGGCTCCACGAAGTTGTGCAATGCCACGTCCAGACGCGCAAGTAGCGGCGCCAGATACAGAAGTCCCTGGAACACGACAACACCCAAACAGCAGAGAGCGAGCGACCCGAGCGAGAATGCAATGCCGAACAGGATCACGATAAAGCCTGTAGACGCGAGAACATAGTTGAGCACCAGGAACAGCAGTACTCGGACTGCTTGGACCACGACAGCCTTGGCGTCGGTGTCCGCCATGATGCTCCAAGTGCTCAGTTGTAAAATGCGACAACTCGAACACTGTACTTTGGTACCGTATGTCATGATATCTTAAGATGCTGTTCGGTTGGCTTGCGACTTAGGATAAAAGCATAGAGGTAGTCGAGCGCATTGTTGTGGCCGTTTGGTGTATGTGCTGAAACGTTCATCAGCACTTTTGGTGCATGAATTTACTGACACGGTTGGTGTTGACAACTACTCGTACATATTTTAACATCTTAACAGATTAATCATGGAAGTTGGTTCTGGTGGGAACATTGGAGCCATACACCGTGGCGGAGGCTGCTGTCACTGGAACAATTGGAATGGTGTACTCGGACGCAGACACTCGTTCACAACAGAAGAAGTGCGTCAATGCTCGTGACAACCACGCCACCACGTGCATGGCCACAATGGCGAGGATGAAGAGGCAGCCCCAGATCACGTAGAACGTGAATGGATACTGGTGTAAATCCACTGTCTTGTGGTGGTGAACTTTGATGAGCCAGTCGTTGTCGTCGTTACTGAAGCCAAGAAGCATCAGCGGCAATGAAGCGAACAACGACACAATGACCAAGCTGAGAATGCTCACCATAAACTTGACTGTTGAAAAGTAGAGTGCACCCAGCAGTGACACAGGTGAAAAGTACGCTAACCCCGGTGCGAGTCGCAGACCCTCAAATCCGCCAAGTGGCTGGTCAGCATCGATCACGAGAACACGTTCATCTCCAGGTAAAGCGATATAGTTACTCAGCTTCACGTCAAGCTTCGCCAGCCACTGTACCAAGATCACCACGCCGCGAAACACCAACAGACCCACGCAGCACAACGGGATCAACCCGACAGCGACATGCACACTGGTAATAACAGTAACAAAAGCGAAGAGACCGAGAAGAGCATTGAGTGTGTGGAAGAGTCCAAGTCTCAGTGTTGTCAGGACAAACCCTTGACCCTTACAGTTGGCATGAACTTGGCAGTGGCGATGATAGTGGTGGTTGCCCCGTGGATAGCTGTGATGCTCACAGGGTGGAGGCCCAAATGTTGGTGGTACGTAGTAGGCGTTGTAAGTATCTGGTTGAGTGTACGCCGATGGTGGAGCTGATGTCAACGGCCAGCGCTCGGACTCTGCCACAGTCATCGAAGGTGCGTTGGCATTGGGGTACGACGCGTTGGATCTGGGGTCGACTGGAGCCTCGATATCCGGGTACAAACGGCTGCTGTAGCTGGCCTTCTCGACCATTCTTGGTTGCTGGGGTTGTCTGAGGAGAGCAAGTTGACAAGTGCTGGGAGCATGTCGAAGCAGAAAAAGGCAACTTCCGCACAACCATTCCAGAATGCGGAATGATAGTTGCAAACACCATTCTGGAGTCTTGGGAATGGTTGTGTGGAAGTTGCCTTTTTCTGCTCAGATTTACAGTTTATTAATGTTCATGCCTATACAACCAATATAAATATTTTAATAACTCGTTTTGAGAACTTGAAATCGAGCTTTACACAGGAATACCGACAGATTCGTAGTAGCAACGTGCAACGCTGTTGCAACTATGACAGAATAAATGTCCTCAATTATAAATTTGTAGCAATACCTGTTATGATTACTGGTCAAACCTATTTACACTATTTAAATGTCCAGACTCAAGTTAGTGTCGCCAATATCAACATCCAGTAGCAGCAGCAGCAATCAGCGCAACCTAGCAGTTTGCAACAACAGTACCAAGCTATTTAATCAGATCACGACCAGTAATGCGCCAGTTACGAACAGTATCCTTCAAAGTTAAGGATACGATGTGAAAATACCGGAAAACACATCACAGTCAACAACTATTACACGAATACTGGTAATATCTAACTCCTCGTTGCAGTTGTTCCGTAGGAAGTCGCAGTGTTGTGTGTGAGAGGCTGGTACTGGTAGTGTCCAAACCTCGTCGTTCCAGTGATTTTCTCGCAACAGAAAAACCGTGTGGCTCCGAGTGAGATCTTGGCCACGAGCTGCATGAGTGCAACGCCCAATAGGGTCACACAGATTGCGCCTACCAACGACAGCCCTGGACTCATCGACATAGGGTCCACACCGTAGATCTGAATAGAGTCGTAGTACTCGTCGTAGGGTGAGGTCAATGACGTGATAAACGACACCGTCGGCGCAACAACCAACAGTACTGACAGGAAACTTAGAGCTCCAATCATGGGTTTTACCAGCACGAAATACAGCATCGCCATGAGCGATAGCGGCGAGAAGAACGCCAAGCTCTGGGAAATACGGTAGCCTGACAACCCCTCTCTGCCGATGTGTCTTCCGGGAGGCAACAGATTCCAGTATGCACGCTGATATGTCGGCGCAATGTAGTTTCCCAGCTTGATATCCCACTGCGCCAGCGAAAACACAATATACACTAGCACTTGGAAGATCAGCAGTCCAATGCAGCAAACCGGTATCAACGAAGCAGCAGAGCAGATGCCTGCCACTAGAATACCACATCCCACGAATGCGAAGATTCCATTCAGCACATGATAGACACACAGTTTTAACATATCCATCGCGAATCCAGGAGTTCTGTATCCCGAAGAGGGGGAGCTGTGTCTTCCCCAATGGCTATGCCTCTCATGCAGCTGCAACGCTTCAGGTTCTTGCACCCAAAGTCCTTGATGTCCTTGCTGATTAAACGCCACCCAGTGACCACGAACGGACGTTGACTGCTGCCCTGGAGCTTGGCGAGGGGCAGAATTTTGATACGTCCACTGGTCTCCGTACGACATGGGGTTGTATCGTTCCTGACGTTCTTGGATGTCACTACGACGCCCTGCATATCCCTGAGGGGGTAAGGGTGGATACCCTTGGAATTGTTGCTGATGAACTTGTTCCTGTTGATAGGGAGGCGTCCTCCCGTTATTCGAGACAGTATGAGATGGCGGACGTTGCACGCGGCCAGCATGATCAAGTCGAGCGTCTTCTTTCCCTTCGTAGCTGAGCGGCGGTGCAGTCGCTGTATTGCGTCCTGACAGACGAGCAGCGGCCTCTTCCTCGGGCACCCATGTCCCCGGATAGCGCTGCCATGACGCCATATCGCCTTTTACCAACTGATTTCAGCCAATGAAATGGCGAATGTTAAGTTGAAGTGGAGCTGATAACCGTTTTACAGCATTAGAATTAGATTAGCGTCTCTCCATACAGTGTAGTGTTCGAGTCGATAGCGACCATGGACTTGCTGGAGGAATTCATGCCTGATATGGCGGACGTATTGGCTGCTCAAGAAGGTGCACTGACGTCTGTAATTTCTGCTCTAACGACTCAGTTACAGCAGTTGGTAGCGACGAACGAGTTGCAGACTCAGAGGATGGCACAACTCGAATCTACACAGATTTCTATGCAGTTAGTAATTAAGGAGCTGCAAGACACTCCAGCACCTGCTCCTGTACTTCCTGTCATCGTCGAAGTGCCGTCGACGGAACCAGCACCGCCGGATACTTCGGTGGTGGATGCATTGGCCACGTTGTCAAGTAGAATGGAATTACTGCAACAGAATGTGCAACAACAAGTAGCCGAGCAGATGCAGCAGGTGTTGGTGAGTATGCAGGGTGCGCAAAATCCCGATGATGGCTCTACAAGAGTGTTGCTAGAACAGAAATTCCGTGAGTTGGATGAGAAAGTGAACGCTCAGATTGATGAGCTGCGAAGTGAAGCAACAAACAGTTTGGCGGACAAAACAAAGCAGACAGAGGAGACAATTCAAACGCAGTTAGAACAGTTTGAGAAGAGATTTGAATACTTGTCGAGGGTGAAGATGGAGGTGAAAGAGCTAACGCGGAGGGCTGATCGACAAGAACAGAATCTGGAGGATGTTCGAGTTGGTATTGAAGTGCTGGCAAAATCACTTGGCAGTGAAGATGTTGACTCGGAGACGAGTGAGGAAGGCAATGAATCTGTAGAAGAAGTGATTGAGGAGGAGACACCATCGCAAAATGTTGTCAGGAAGACTGCACTACACTTTATACCGGTGTTTCGCGAGAAGTCTCAGGCAGATATTGTTGTCAATACAAGCACACCCGAAGCAGCTACTGAACGTGTTCAAAACGAAAATTCAGACACAACACCTACAAACGCTGACAATATATCTATCCCTCCACAAGACTATGCTGTCATTGATGTAGCAACCGTGCAGAGTACACCACTGCGGTCGAAATCCGTTATTCAAATGACGAAGTATGTTCGGCGTTCACTTCGACGTCTGCGTCATGCTACCGAGCCAACCATCCCTGCACTAACCTCCGTGGATATTGCTGAACCACTAATACCTGAGGATGTTGCTCAACAGCCAACAGACAAACTTGATGCGCCTGGACCAGACACACTAACTGAGATTCTTCCTCAACAACCGGAAGGAGAGCGCACCACCGAAACTGTTGCTGCTCCAGTTGAACCTGTCATAATTCCAGAAGCTCCTGTAGTGGTTCCAGACAGTGAAGATATCCACGTTGAAGAAAAGCAAGTTGTTTCGATACCAGAAGAAGATCATCGTGAAACTGAGAAGGAAGGCGAGCAAGAAGTCTTGCCAGAGGATTTACCACAGCAATATCGTGCGCAGGTGGTCTCGCAACAGAAGGAAATGAACGATCATGTGGAGTTATTTCGTTCCCCTTCTTCATCAAGGAATTTGATGCGACCAAATGTGGTTACACCTGTCGTTCGTACTCGTCGTCCGCGTCGCCAAAGCAACCGCAAGGAATCGGACGCCCAGTCAAACGATCAACCACCCACACCACACGATCATTCGCATGACACGGTGGTGCAGAAATCTATTATCCCTCTTCCGTTGCCTGTTGAACCACGTCAACCACTGACGAAGGCAAGGATTCGAGAGTTATGGATGATCTTACTGGCGAGACTCGTACAAATGGTGCGGCTTCGCCAGCTGAACGGTATCAACGCTGAGAAAGCGCTCTTTCGACAAAAACAAATGTCGATGGGGTCTCGTGTGAAGCGCTTGGAAGAGAACACCACGCGGTTGGATGAATCACTGGAGTATCTAGAACACCACGTTCAGGATAACAGCTCCGCCATAAACGCGCTGGAGGAAAGTATCCTCGAACTTCAACCGGTAGTTGAACGAGTTCAAAAAATGGAGCGCACTCAAAAATCACAAGCACGGACCATCGTGGATGTTGAAGAAAAACTACAGGAAATTGATGTGGAAATCCAGCGCTTGAGAACCTCGACCCGTCGAACCAGCTCTATATCTTCAAACGTGACAAGTGCAGTAACAAATGCTATAGCTGCGCAGCTCCAAGACGTCTCAGCTAAGTTCTCTAGCCAAGCTTCTGCCTTTGAGGCTTCAGAAAGGTTACTAGCACAGGTCAGCGGAACCGAGATTCCCGCGCTCCACGATAAATTAGAGCTCTCACTGTATACGATACGTCAAGAAGCTGAGCAACGCACGAACGAGACAGCACAGGAGCTTAGGAAGATAGTCGAGCAATTCCATACATCGCAACGCAACTCGGACGGGAGCCTTCTTCTTCGAATCACCGACTTCTGCAATCGTATTTATCACACTTTACTGGGAATGAGTGGTGCCATGCTTCAGTCGGTTGAACTCAGCAAGAGCGAGCAGTCCGCGAAGATGTCCACGCGCTCTTTGGTAGATGTGGGCATTGACTTGTTACACGGAGTTTTTGCACACTTCATCAGGAACTGTAAAACTCTCTTATCCCAGGAGGCTGAATCCGAGCTCGATTTTCTGGTCGAAACAGCTATGGACTTCCAGCAACAACTAAACAAGCTGAAGAGTCAAGCAGCGATTGCAAAAGTTGCAGCACATGTCCTTGACACTGGTGATAATAATGACAGTCATGGAAGTACAGCCACACCGACTGTTCCGGGTTCAAGCTTTGACGATCATCTGGTGTTTATCACCACCACGAAATTGAAAGAGCTCGAAGGTGCTCTAATTACTCGGGAAGCTCAAAAAGAAGGCAATCAGACTCCTGAGCTGATTCTCTTCATCCACGACGCGGTTATTCAAGTACGCTCCGTCCTCTTCTTGCTTCTACTGCACACTGAAGCAATGGATTCACGACATCAGGTAGAAAACCTTCGATCCTCGCATGCTCTCGTTCAGAACAAGGTCGAGGAGCATGGGTTCGCACTTGGTCACCTGGACTCGACCATTGCAATGGTGAAATTGATGAATTCGCGTCTCGATTCTTTCATGGAGTTGTCGTTCTCGTACGCCAAAGAGGATGACGTCAAGAAATCCATTGAGGAGCTGATGACCGCTAATAGTGACATGCGTGATCTGCTAACAACCAGTCTTGATGCCACACGCAGTGAAACGCTTGAACGTGACGGACTACTGGGTGAGGAAATGAACCAACTCATTGCCCGCGTTAGCAAAAAGTTAGACAAGGACGAGTTGCTCTGGACCCAGGAAGTTCTCGAGCGACAAGTTCAAAATGTTGCTAACTCTTCTCTCGATGAGCACGACCTAGTCGACATTCACCGCCGATTGCGACGCAAGGTGGACAAAAACCAACTGAAGTCGTTTCTGCAGAATCAGCCCGGACCTAGCTTTGCAGGAAGCATGGCCAACATTACTACGATTAATGAAGTTGGTCAGAAGTCTTCGCCGCTGATAGGCGCCAAGTGTATATCGTGTCAAGGTGAGCTGCCACCAACGAAAGCCATGATCAAGAACGTCGTCCGTGATGAAGTACAACAAGAACTCGCCAAGACTCGTGTGCAGAAACTACCTCCGTCATCCCTGGCCACCTTCAACGCCTCCAACCACCGAAGTCTGGAAACATTCAAGAAAGAGCTTCTCTTAGCATCGCTACAACAACAAAAGCATGCAAACAAGTAACAAACGTGTGCGTAGCATAACAGGTGTCCATTCCAAATAAATAAAGCATACTGTCACCCACCGCTTTCCACTTGAGCAGTGCGCTTCCTTCGATCTGTAGATATCTTCACGACGACAGTACTAGCATTCTTCCATTTAAAACACCCCTGCAGCCACTAAAATGGCTTGGAGTAATTGTGACGCAATCTCCTTCACAAGGATCATGCTGTTCTCGTCTTGTGCGAGTGCATACACGATAGGACGGAGGTTGTACTCCACGAGGAACTGGATTGGTGATGTATGAGATTCGAATAGGCTCTTGAGCATTTTCAACAAATTCTTGCGTACAATCGCCTTCGGAATGAGTCGCAGTCGCTTCAAAATCTCGGTCACGAACATGCCACTGCGGCCAAGTGCTTGGTTCAGCCTTACCGAGCGGCTCATCATTTCCAATATCGGTTCTAGTAAGTTTTCAAGCTCCGTATCCAGAGAATTGTGAAAGCATACCATGATTTTCATCAGGTTTTCAGGAACGAGCAAAATGTTCTCCATTTTAACTGTGTCGTGCACAAGCCAAACGCTGATGGACTTGATGGCATCGATCTGCCAATATTTATCCTCCAAAAGCTCCAGGAAGAGTGTCACACTGTCGTAGGTCCACAAGTGAGCTCGTGCTGTGGGTGACGCATGAGCTAAATCACAAAGGATAGGGAGCGCAAATTGCTTGAGAGGACTAGAATTCCGGACCACCTTGATAAGTGACGGGATGACGCCAGCCTGTGCCGCGTGGGTCTGTCGGTTGCGATTAATCCTGCAAAGGTAGAACATGGACTGGAGCACAATATTTTCGACCTCTTTTCGCTTCGCATCAGAAATCGACGGACCTTCTGCCTCCTGTTCGTTCAACAAACGCACGAGAGTCGGGATCGCTCCTGCTCGATCAAGCCTCTCAAGCGTTAATGGCTCCATGCTTAGATTTCGAATGCACTTGAGTACTTTCAACATCGCCGAAACGAACTCGTCCGAGTGACGTATCAGTGGTAGTGTTTGTTTGCTTTCGTGCTGCAGCTCACCCGAGCCAAACAGCGGTGCACCTGGGTGGATTGCTTCCAGCAGGCCTTCCAAGACAGCTCCATCGCACATGTGTTCCTTTACCACGGCATCTCCCTGAGAAAATAATACAAATATGTCACAGGTCTTGTGAAGTTCCCTCATGGTCCATGTTGCTACCGATCCACTTTTGACATCGACCGCTTTTGTGCCCATTTTCGCAGACTTTTCCGTGTTGCCATAGTTTTCCGGGCTACGTGTGTCATTTGCCGCCACAGAGACCACAATTTCGGAAAACACAATCACAAACTTCTTCAAAAGACCTGCCTTCACAAAAAGACGGCAAATATCGTTTTTTGGAATAGTCTGAATGCTGAAGACGCTGAAAATTCCATCCAGGGCGATCCGAAGTAGATCCGCATCACTATCAAGAGTGGATGGCTTTTCCTCAAGCGTCAAGAAGTCCACAAGCACAGGTAACCCGCCGCAAGCAATAAACATTTGTAATGTCAGTGAGCTTGTCTTACAACATTGCCGTACAAATTTAGCTGCTTCCATCCTCACACCGATTGAAAACTCATTGTCCTCCGGATTATCCACACGGAATCCTCTGCCACTTTCACCCGGAAAATAATAAGGATTGTGCTGCTTCGTGAGTTTGATGATTACCGGCACAAGACCAACCAGCGCTAAGTTTTCCTGGAACTTTTTGTTACCCTCGACAATCTACAGTAGAGAAGGTAGTTATTAAGCACGAAGTAAGTGACAATGATGCCAAGGACTAAACATAATAGCAGGAAAAATACTCACAATATTGATGACTCTGAGCACAGCATGCAGCACGTCCATCTTCTTCATTTCGAGAGCTTCCATGATATTGGGTACCACACCAGGTTGTGACATCAAATCCCGCCTTAGCGTCACGTTCTGGTCAAACAATTCCTCCTACACAATGAAAGTCAAACACTATCAGCGAATAGTCTAATCTGAAGTGGTTGTAACAGACGCACCAAATTATTGCAAGCATCAAGGATGACTTGATCTTCCATGCTTGGATCTAATAATGAGAGCAGCTCCACCACTCGAGCTGTAGCTTTTTGGTTAGTGTCACGTGCAGTCGAATAATCAAAATCCAGCTCGTCGTCAAACAAATTTTCTTGCGCACTTCCACCAGTGGACGACCCCGCATTGCTACCGCGACTATCGCCAACCCGCAATACCAAACTCCCTACTTGCCCATCAGCAAATTCAAAGTCTCCATCCATATCATCTTCCTTGAAGGCACTGAGTGGGTTCTTGGCTGGAACGACGGTGGGGGTGATAGGGTCAGTGTCCATTGCGCGTTGTTGTTTCGCAGCTGCTTGTAGAAGTTGCTTCTCATCAATATCATCAAAAGTGAGGTCTTCTTCTGAGTCTTCAACGAACTGCTGGAGCTTTACAATGCGGTTTTGAGCAGGGATCAGAGACGACCGATCCCACGAATTCATCGAAGGCTTTTCGCTGATAACACTGCTGCTGTGGCTCACATCCAGCACTGTCGATCTCTCCGACAAAACTGCAACTTCAGGCTCTTCGTCATCCCATACATCGTCGTCAAATAGTGCGTTTGCATCTTCTTTCGACAACTGAAACTTCGGTTTGTTCGCCGTAGTTTCAGCTGAAAACTTCAATTTGCTATCTTTCTTGACGCCACCGTCTCTGAGCACGAGCGGCGTAGGGTTCGAGTCTACTCCAAATTCATCGTCCCAATCCTCGACATCCTCATCAGACTGTTCATTTGTGACACTAAGGGAGCGTGAGCTTTTACCTGTTGCGGCCGTAGGTAGTTCTGTTGTAGACGAGCTTTTCTCGTATAATTTGATAGTATTCAGCACAGCATCACGATCATTGGAAGAGGTGACGCTCTCCGCGACGAGCTGCGTACTTTGTTCCACCTTATTCTTTGGGATCTGAGCGATCCATGGATGAGCGAGCAGTTCTTCCGCTGATGCTCGTAATCGGGGTTCTTTCATGAAGCATTTCATGATGAAATCATGCAAAGCCTGTTTTACAACACGGTGTACAATCAGTACTTCGTCCATTTCACAACATTCAACAACGAATCATTACCGGTGACATGCGCTGGGGGAGTGGTGGGTGATCTTCTTGCACAATGCGGAATAGCGCAGCCATTGGTGCTAAATCAAAATATGGCGGCTTGGTCGTCAGCAACTCGATGATTGTGCAACCCACGCTCCAGATATCCGACGCAGACGACCACCCTGCCATCTCGATCACTTCCGGTGCCACTGCATACAACAACAAGATGTTAGAAAAAGCTGAGGAAAGTCCGATTCAGCAAACAGCATAGAGCATACTCCAGTATGGCGATCCCACGACACTGTTTGCCTTCTGTGTCTCATTCAGTTTGATAGCGACACCGAAATCCGCCAGTTTGACCAGTCCGTCTTTCGTCGTGAGGATATTCGCTCCCTTGACGTCTCGATGCAGCACACCTTGCTCGTGCAGATAGGCCAGTCCTCTCAGCACCTGTGTGATGTACATGGCCACCAGTGTCTCGGATAGAGATCCAAACTTTTTGACAAACTGCGCTAATGATCCGTTTTCCATGTACTCAAGTACAATGTACAGGTATCCCTGTGTCTTGATAGTGTCGTGGTACTTGACAATGTTCTCATGGTTCAATTTACGCAGTAAACTGATCTCTGTCTGCCATGTAGCAGAATATAAGATTAGACAGACCCGTGTTTCCCATACAAAGCTACTTATCCTGTACCTCAATCGACAGAAGCTCGTCCTTGTCGATATCCCTGAGTGATACTTGTTTGATAGCAACAGAGCGTCCATTGCGCAGGTCCAGTGCTCCATACACGATACCAAAGCCTCCACGGCCAATCTCCACTCCTAATTGCTGTAACCAGTCATATACAGGATAAAAATTTAGAGAGACCGCTATAAAGTTATAGAAACCAACACGTACATAATGGGTTCCCACGATCCGCACTTGCTCCTCGGCTTTCTTACCCCCGCGGCTGGACGCCAGACTACTGCGACTGCTGCTAGGGCGCGACGACACCTGGCTGTTGTGCACAGACGACCCCGTACTGCGCCCTGCCGCAGGGCTTCCGCTCGTGCGCACGTGGAGACCGCTGCTGCTCATGCCAAGCGCATGCTCTTCCTACACTGGGTTCCGCGAAGGGGTTAATGGGCGATTTATTCCATTCATCTCTTTGGGTTCTTTATTTCAAAAATAATTATCCCACCATTCTTGGATAGGTTATTTTAATTCAATCTAAAACCTACCCACCGTATTGGATGAAAATATGGTTCCATACTATTGGACAAAATTCTTGACAGAACTGCAACAAAGTGACCATCACTCTACGTTTACCAGCCTGCGCTGGTAGTTGGCCGGATGGTCTCGTGACCTGGCAGATCAGAGAGAGACAGCACTTGGCTATTGTCGTAGAAGGCGACGCTAGTCTCGAGCTCATCGTGTGGCATGTAAATATTGCTGGCTTCGGTTTCGATCACCTCGAAATCGTCAGTGAACAGCAGCGTCTGTGTCATGTTGACTGCTTTGGCTGCAGCCTCAGCCTGTTCGTGCCATTTCTGACGCATTCGTCGGTTCTCTGTGGATGAGTGAGAAAATGGATCCATTGTGTCATCAGAACTACCTTCGCTACTCGGTAGATTGAGCGGCGGTGCCTGTTTCAAGATCCCGTGGTAGATCAGCACGTCGTCGAGAAATACCTCGAACTCGCGGACGCCTCGAGCTGGTGTCTTGCTGTAGTTCCACAGTCGGATCTTGGAGATGGTCACTGGCTCGTTGAAAAAGATGACGAGTTTGTTCGGATGTGATGGAGTGTGTGGAGCTAGCCACATGTGTCGGTCGTCGTAGGTGTTGTTAAGACCATCGTAGAGCTTGTCCAATGTTCTCACGTCCTGAGAAGCACCGGGTTCCTTCAGGATATTGATGTCACGCGGCTGGGCGTCGATGATCTCACCGCACAGAGGGATAAGCTGATTATCACGGTCATAGAGCTCTACACCGTTGAGACCAAGGTAAAAAGTATCTCCCCACGTGGATGAAAGAACGAACTTAATAATGTACCCCGTCGGAAATAACGGTGTCTGGTACTGTTGGAAAACTTCTGGAATGGGCTTCATACCGCTCTGCTTTCTTATAAGTCGTGATTGCGGAAATGGGGAAGGCTGCGAGAGCGATAAAGTTGTGTTGTTAAATTTCGATCCATCCGAAGTGTCGATGTCTGGAGTCGCTTTACTTTCCACAGGCAAAGATGGCGTTGAGATTTCCACTTCTTCTGCTGTCGAGCTAAGGGGGACACGTTCCTTGTTTAGTGAATGGAATGAAGTTCCTCCGGACGATGTAAGTGATGGAGATGGTGCTTGGTGGTGGGAGGAGTTGCTGCGTAGGTACAAGAACTGACCAAAGTCAAAGTCCATGAGGTTCCCTGGTGCCTTCCGCAACGACGCACGCATGTGGTGTACACCGTCAATTCTCACCGAAATTTGTTTGGTGCCTTTGAAAGAGTCCTCCAAAGTTGTGTTGTAGTTCCACACCTTCAAGGCTCGGACGCTCACCATTTCAGGGAAATCTATCGTGATTGCCCGGCGCTCAGGAGGGAGCGTTAGTAGTGCTTGAAGTGGAGCACTCCACATATCTCGAGGATCAGTGGAGAGATGTCGTGCACCATGCGTCATTATGAGCTTTTGCATTTTGTCCACAGCCATCGGGGCAGTGATTGTGATACTATCCAAGGATATTGTCAGGGGAACATAGTTGGAATCAAGAAACTCGAGACCTGCAAGCCCAATCTCATACGGATCTCCCCAGTTCGCCTCCAATATAAGCTCAATCGTCTTACAGCACAACGGACGCTCTGTCGTCGGCCCACCTACGACTGGAGCAGTACACGGGCGCGAGGTTTGAGAGGTCTTAGTCGAATTCTGAAAGTTCGTTCCCGGCTTCACACCTTTTGGTAATGGGGCTACTGGAGTAAACACAGGATTGCTTGGGAATGCTGAGTCTCCAGTTTCCTGTGAGCTAATGATATGACTATTTCCTCTAGCTGCAGCTCGAGATGTCTTGTTCCCCGTCTTTGGTCGCTCAAGAAAACGTGGGTCCGAAATGACAGGTAAGGCCGCCGCGCTGTTTCGTCCATCTAGTGAGAGTTGACACTCTGTGGTTATGGGTAGTATCGAGGCCCCAGTCGATTCATTTTCTATCAGTGTTTCGTTTTTCTTCTCGTATTTCTCGATCAGTTGCAATATCGACTGGTTCATGGTGAATAGAATGCATTCGTTACAATCATCGATATCTTCTATCACACTACCCGGTGCACGACGAATTTCTCCTTTAAAGATAACCTTCCCGTCCAAAGAAACCTCCACGTAACGTGCACCACGATATGAGTGAATTCGAGTTGTGTTGTAATTCCAGATGCGCAACATTGAAATGGACAGCGGGTAGTCAAAATCCATGTAGATGTAATGGTTCTTCCCACGTGAAAACGGAGCAAGCCATGCATGCAGTTCGTCACAAGTGAAATAATACTTGTCCACGAGTTTATCAACAGTTCGAGGATCTAGGCGATCATGATCTTGAATATTCAGATCTGGTGGGTCTGCTGATAATTGCATGTCAACGTCAGAGAGGTAGACAGCATGACCCGTGTGGTCAAATATCTCTATACCCATCAGACCTACGTAAAACGGATCCCCCCATGTCGATAGTACGTTTATGATGAGATTTTGTCCATGAGGCAACTCAGGAATTTGGAAAACCTCTGATGACACTGGTGAAAGCTTCGACGCAGGTGATTTCGCGAGATACTTTGAGGCTCGATTTTCGACAACATCATGGGGAGCATTATCATCGCTGTCGTGGAGAATGAGCTCTTCACTGTCTGCTTGTGTCTTGTCGCCATCTTTTTGATCCAAACTATCGTCAATATTGACGAAATGCACATTGTCTAGAGAAAGCAAAACGATACACACCTTAGCCTTCACAACCACCTTGATCCACGGAACTACAAACCTTCAGGATCTGCATATGGGCGCATGACTGAGATTTTAGTCGACAGTTCGCGGCTACGATTCGTTTTGTCAAAGAACTCAAGCGACCGCAAAGACTCAACAAGGGATTGTTTGACACGTCTGGAGAATGTTCTCGTGAGTTGATAGTACGCGCGATTTCGTGTAATTCAAAACTCACCTGCTTTTGGACTCAGTCGCTTGTTGCCGAGCACGTTGCCTAGTCCGTTTCGGAGATGGATGCTCAGACTCTTTAGACAGGAATTCTTTGTCAGCTGAGTTAACTATGTCCTTGTGTACCCCAATTGGTGCACGAGGTCGTATGGCAGAAGGGCTCGGAGCACTAGGACCAGCTTTGTCCTTGTGTGGGGAACCTCCATGAACACTACCAGTTCCTCCACCAACTGCAGTCCCATTCACTCCTGTGTGATCGACCAACTCGACGCTTGAAGTTCTTGGACCGAGTGCTGTGACCTTGGGGGCATGGTTGGTGTCACTACTGAGCCACGACGGGACCGACTGGGGACGCATCGCAAGCTCCAATTTGGCCAACGCATCGAGCATCGGAGGTCCACTGTCCATCTTTCACCTCGTACTTCACAACTCCTCGAGTCGTTCAAATGATGACACCAAGTTTGTGTCGTTTCGACTGATCCGTTATCTTTAGTTTGATGCTTGGTGCATGTACTTATCCGCCGTTCACAATTTATTTGTGCGAGCTAATTGTTTCGAAATCTCGTTCATCATCTTCCACCGCATCATTGGCATCGTTTTCGCAGGATTCTGTGATGATAGTGGTGACAGCAGCTACCTCACTGGTGACAGAAGAAGCATTTTCACCAGCGATTTCCTGGGAGTTAGAAATGGGCAGGACCCGGTCGATCTCATCTTCACTTACTCCATGATCTCGTAATTCCTTTCGTGATAGGGCCAGTGCCACCTTCACCTCATATTTCTCCTTCTCTGCTAGTAATATCTCCTTTCTTGCTTGTGCCTCCAAAATCTTCAGATTCAGTCGCTCTCGACGCTCTTCACGCTCGTCTCGCCTGATTTCCAGCTGAAGGCGCGTTTCCTCGATTTCCAGTCGTCGCTTGTTGAACGACAAGGCAGTTGTTGGTGATGACGCAGTTGCAGGACCTTCCATAATGGGATTAATCCACACATCATCGCCACCCCATCGTGGTCGATCGCGCTTTTTGGCCGTCGACTGACGCTGTTTTTTCACTGGTGGGGCGTTTCTTTCAGCTGTATCAGCGTTGGTTGCCGTCACTCGCTCTGTCGCTAGACTACCAGCCACTATGGCTTGTTCTATGAGCTCTGAAGTCGTGGGAATTGCCTCGGACAACTCCGCATCGGAATTGTCATTTGTGTTACCGAGAGACATTGCCAAGGTAGAACGTGCTGGACATATACGCATGTGCGACTGAAGGCGATTAACGGCGGCAGTAACCTGCTTCTGACAGGCTTTGCAGTCCACTTTCTCGCCCTTGGCACCGACGACGCGGTACTTATGTCCGAAGAGCGCCCACTCCTTGTTGAGCGGCTTCACCATTTTGAAAGGCAACAAAGGCGTTGGTTATTTACAAAGGGGGAAATAACCAACGCTTGGTGGCAATCAGACGCGTTTGGATTGGATGAAAAGAGGCAATATTCGACTTCACTTCAACTTCCGTGGCCAATCAGAGCTGTATTTCTCTGGCAACCCCGCCGGAGTACCTAGCGATTCCTTGAACAGTGCATATGCATCTTCGGCTGCAAGTCCTTTTGCTAGCTTGTACGATGATGCTTGAGCTCTCAAAATTGGCTTCGTATTATATCAATAAATCGATCAATATTACTTCAGAGAGTTTGAGAATGCATAGCGCACCTTTTCCTGCACGAAAAGCTCCACTGTGAATGCTGGACTAGTGTCTGTGGATGGGAGATGTCTTGACAACGAGGCTACAGTAAGAGTTGAATGTGTGGTTGAGTCTAGAACCAAAGCTGGTAACATACCTGTATTCTGGAAGACCTCGATTGTAGGCATTGCAGCTCAACAACAGGATCCCAAGTTACTGCATATTTGGTAGCTAGTGGAAGAACATGACTAGCCAAGAACTCCATCGCTGCCACCATGCCCTTAGTGACCATCCAACACAACATAACGCGTTACGTCCATCCACACTTATAGGTTGTAGATTCAAACTGTACCTGGTCTAAGTAGACAGCTGCGATGAGTGATTCAACTGCTCCAGCTGCAATTGTGGTGCGACCTTTATCGTCGTCTGGAACTGCATTTGCAGTAAAGAATGGAGGCCACAGTAGGACGTCACTGATTCCCAAATCCCCACTGATCTTAGCCAGCGTGGCATTATTTACAAGCGCCGATTTGGCGCGTGATAACTGTCCTTCTTGATACCATGGTTTCGTCTGGAACAATGTACTCGCTGCAGCGGTACCGAGCAACGAATCCCCCAGGAACTCGAGACTGCGATTTGATAGACGAACCACTGGTACATCATCCGGGACGACGTTCGTGTGCAAACAACCGTGGTGAGTTAACGCAATTTTCAGCAACGTCGTATCTTTAAAAATCACGCCGATGCATTCTTGGAGCTTAATGAGATCAGATTCCCAATTGACTGGGGTAGCGATTTTCTCGAAATGTTCCGGTTTGATAAGCTGCCAGTCTGGTGTACATTTCGGATACAGCAATTGCTGAGTTGTTGTGATTTTTGTGCCAACAACATCTTCATCCAGAATTTGTCTCTCCAGCTTGGTTGGACCTGAGCTCTTGGAAACGCTTTGGGCGGGGATCTTCTTGCTGGAACCAGCCATGGTTTTGTCGGACACCGCCACGTCTGCCATTGCTTGATCTAGTCCCCGATCATTTTCATCGCTGACGCTACCATTTGAGGATACCGAGGACTCGTACCCTGTAGAACCAACCCGTGACATATCTGACATCTTTGTGCTTGAACTGAAAACTCTGTAAGTTTTCCTACTATTATATAAAAAATACGTGAAGTCGAAACTAAAACACAAAGAAAAAGCACTGAAGTGGTATAAATTCCTTGATTGTCAGAGTTTTACGAACAACTTTGCCTTAAATTACCGACATTATTACTCCTCGTCAACGTCTACATGTTCACCACAGCCCAGGACAACTCTGGTTCGAGTCCATTGCTTGGCAATAGTTGTCACTAAAGACGAATCGTGCTGTGTTCTGCGAAGATGTGTAAAACTCCGAGCTATTCGACAGCGTGTAGGACAGCGATCCTAGCCGCAGCATCACATCCTGGGCACTCGGTCGCTTCTCCGGTCGCTGGTGCCAGCAGGCACACATAACTTCGATAAACTCGGGGGGAGCACGTCGCATGTAAGCAAGAGGTAGCGCTGGTCGCTCACCTGCTGCTACAAGCTGTCGTACTTGATGATCAAAGTCCACGTTGCCGAACGGTATTGAACCGTTAGTCAAAATCTCCCATAAAGCCACACCGAAGCTGTACATGTCTGTTTCACGATTGAAGCGGCACTCGATGGGATTCATCATGACCTCCGGAGCATTCCAACGCCATGTGCCAGCGAAAGTCGTCATGAGCTCCGATGCAGCGTCATCCATCATGACAACACTCTCCCCGATGGATTGCAAAGATTGGAGAGACCGCATTGAGAATTTTTGTGAGCTATACTGTTTCTTCACAGTAAAATCTGTAGCAATTCGAGCAATTCCAAAGTCGGCAATCTTGGCAGTCCAGTCGGCAGTCACTAGAATGTTGGAAGCCTTGAGATCGCGGTGCAAGTAGATTGGCTCACGGTTGTGCATGAATGCCAAACCTTTAGCTGCCTCAAAAGCCAGACGCACTCGTGTATTCCACTCCATGAGTGGATTCGCACGAAGGACATCTCGAAGCGAACCACGCGCACAGTATTCACTGGTAGCACAGGAAAAACAGAGAAACCGTTACATCTCTGATACTCAACCAAAATATTCACAGCACGTACTTGACGAGGCACAAACTTCCCCTGTAGGTCCCCATTTTGATGAATAACGTGATGTTTGGGTGGCGCAGCTGTGCAGCAAGTACAGCTTCATCGAGGAATTCAGTACGCAACTCGGCTAGGTGCGTCATATACAGCTCTGCTTCTGAGCTGCTACCAGCCTGAAAGCGCAAGCATTTCAGTGCAACAGTAATTCCCAGCCATTGAGCCTTGTACACCTCGGCACTCGATCCTTCGCCAATCATCACTGCAGGTCCCTCCGTCACCATTTCAGCAATAGGACCACCGGCCAGCAGTCCATCTCGGATTCCTAGTATACCGCCCGTTGCAGCTCCCGGGTATCCCGTACTTCCAGGTGATACAGACCCATCTGTCAGCAACTCGGCTGAAACATCTATCGACGACGACGGCGTATCGCTGATTTGCACCTTGTCATGTGTCGGCAATGTAGTCTCCGTAGTACAGCAGCAGCAACAACTTAAACTCGTGCCAAACAATAGAGCGTTTGCTATCGGGACTAAATAATTTAGTGTCTCCGCGACAGCCCCCACCCCAACAACATTCTGAGACAAAATCAACACAAGTGCGTACGGCATTGTAAACAGCGCTGCACAGACACAATACCCTGTCAGACGTCGAATGACGTTCCGTCCTTGAGTGGACGCGTTAAGTCTTGATCTTCTCACAAAACGGAGGTTCGTCATAATGAGCAGTAATGGTGTTGCTTGCATGACGAACAGCAGCACAGCTGTCACAGTGTATGCTCCTGCATTGGTCGTTTGATCACCACTCATCGTCGGAAGGAGAGCGTGCATGCAGCCATAGGCCAGTGAGGCCAGTGAAGACACTAGTAAACTCCTTTTGGCGTGAAGAGCCTCCAGATTTCCCAGTCGCATGAGCAGTGACAAGTTGTAGATCCAGTAGAACGACATGAAGAAGCTGAAGCGGCCGAAGAGTGTCAACATAAAGTCTCCCGTCGTGTAGTCCGGATCTTGTCCTCCTTCGTCCTCCCGTCGATATCGAGCAAAGTAGGACGTGTGCAGAATCTGCCTCAGAGCCTCTAGACCTACGAAGCTCAGGTCCGCCAGTGCGATGCCGCTCAGCAGCAGGTCGGCCATACGTCGCTTCAATCGGTGGAATGTCGTCGAGTGGAGCAGCAGGTAGAGCGCGGATACAGCGGCCGCTCCAAGACAGACCCAGTGGACGACGCGCCAGGCCAGAAGCCACTCGGACGGCGCCATCTCTTAGTACACGAACTAATTCTTCACAATGTGTCCAGCAAGCAGTTACAGCCGAAATGTAGTGTTCGACTGGCATTACAGTGATGGAGCAGATACCACCATAGTGAAATCAAGTACTCGTCTGATTCTCGAACTCTGGCTACACTGTAAATTTTGTGCACAGTTCTCGTTGAAGTGGAACGCCATTCCAATATTTGCCGAACGTGATGGCTTCCAGGACCTCCACGCCACAGACTCCATGAAATTGTCGGCTAGTGATGAGTCAACACCAACTCCTGACTCAGCACCAAAAACCTCGCAAGTCGAAGTCAGATTGTACACATCGTTCATCTCGTGCCAACAATTTATCTAAGCTTGCTCATCTCGAAATCTTTCATTTTACCACATCAATGTTCTTGGAGTTATAAGATTTTAAGATTTTGCTGAAAAAGAGTTGAGATAACGCACAATACTAAATGCTGTTAGCATCGTCGAATGAAACATGCATGTCTGGCGGGGCTACCGTCTTGAATATGAAAAAGTGGTGAGTGCTGACTCCGATTTTGTTGTAAAGCCGCAATGCGGTCTCTACATCACCGATAGAATTTCTCCAAATAGTTCCCATGGAATCAAATCATTTGGAGCAATGTACTCGTTGTAAATGCGCTTCGAAACAGCAAGTGGGTCACCAGTTGTCGTGGTTGGATACGTTTCATGGCTTAGCTGCCATTGCAGCTCGAAGGATATACGCTTCTCTTTCAGCCCCTTCTCGTCCATCTCGCGATGGTCAGTGTACGCGTTACAGACCTCAGTTAGCCACATGCTCCACCGGGGGATGTAATAACCCTTGACGAGGCCAGCCCACTCCTTCCCAGCATAGTCATGGATAGCTTCATTATTGTTGTCTCCCCAACGCGTCACTTGGTTGCGAGCTTCATATTCATAGTATTCTTGCAACTTCGTTCTGGTCAGTTTATCCTCGCCTCCACTTAAATCTCCCGCAAGAGACAACGCATCACCAATCCAGTTTCCAAGCAAAAAGTCTTCGTTTGTAGCGAGGATTTCCTCCAAGCGCTCCATGATTGTCAGCATTGTCTTCGTCAAACTGCAGATCGCTTTTGATGATGCTTTTTTCGCGCTGTAGATAGTCTTCAGGTGTATGTACTGCTCTAACAACTTGTTGCTTAGAAATTGCCGAGTGATGTCCACTAAGTCATGTCTGTACGTGTCTACATCGTGCAACTCGTCTCCAACAAGCAAAAGTTCCTTCCAGGCTAATATGATATCGTTCGGGTCATACTTGATCAGCGTCGGCTGGAATCTGTCATACAGAAGTCTCCAGTGAGGAATTAAGCACACCAAGCTTTTGGTGACACCGCCGTACGCGCCTGTACGGTTATACACTGATCGCGAGAGATAGTTCCATGCTCGCTCAACATGTTCATTGTGTGTATGATATCGCTGCGCTGCAAACCTTGGCACCCATGTATCTACATCGAGAGGAGAGTCTACCCACGCCATTTGCAATGTGAGATCATATACGATGTAATTCTGGAAGATTCCTTCCATGGTCAAGCCCACTCCAACCATAGTGCCATTTCCAGCTCGATTCGCCAGTACGGGTGCCGTACCTACGGTCGGCAAGTCCCCACGCATTCCAGTATTTCCGCCAAAGTTGTGCAGCACGCAGTAAATCCAGCTCTTGCCGAAGTAGTTGTCCATCTTGTTCCAGATGGGCACCGCCTCGCTGTAGAAGTCAAGAATGATCAACTTGTCGGTGGGCACACCATCGAGATACGCCTTGACATGAGTCTTCGTCCAAAAGTTCGGATCGTCCACAAAAGGCCAACCCTGCATTAGCCATACAGCATCAGGGTCTGCTGCTGTCATGCCGTCGATTACAGCTCGTGCAGCCTCCCCTAACTCTGAAAGATCAGTGAACTCGGGTGCCATTTCCATGTAGGTGTCACATTGATACAGCGATGACGTATAATTGTACAGAGCGCGCTGTTCCTTGATGAATGCCTTGCCAATCTCACGATACAGTGGATCCGTCGGCTCAATCATGTAGACACAACAGTGTTCTTCGGAGAAGTTGCCCCAGTTCGGCGACCGCGTGTAATTCGCATTCGGGAGTGTGAGCTTCAATTCTTCCGGCACATGTCCCGCGAATGCTGGTAGAGCTGGGATCATGCCAAACTCACGCATACGCTGTAGAATACGCAGCTGCAATTCATATTGGTTGTCAATGAACGCCTGAGGAAGTGGCCCTTTCACCCAACTTCCACGCAGGTTTCCCATTCTTCCCCACGACAAAAAGGCCGATCCAGCGAAAAACTTTCCCAGACCCTCGTAGCTCACGTTGAAATACTTGTGAAAGGTGTTTTGCCAAACTTTCTCTTGTCCAGTGAACGCCAGCGGCATGTTGATACCTGCCATGGAAACACAAATGTCAGCATATCGTTGGGTAGCTACACATGAGGTAGAAACGCACCGTTCAACGCCATCCAGTCGATGTGCTTTTCCCATTGTGGCCAGCTCCACGCCCACAACGAATAGCTCCCAGTGTCTACGTTCTGGTAGTACGAGAACTTGGAACTGCGTTTGTGTCGCACTCGTTGCTTCACTTCCGGTAGTATGTCTGGAAGCTGTAGCTTGTGGTTGTCCCAGTCGGTTTGAGTATTCAACACCGACTTAAAGTACCATTGCAACCCGTATGCCATAGCAGTAGCCGAGTTAGCAGCAATCTCGAGCTTGCCCCCGTTGCTTCCAAGCTCAAACACGTCCAAATCATCAGCATCCGATGGAAGAACCCGAAGCGAGATCTGGTACGAGTAGCATTTACTATTAGATAAACTCTCCACTACTAATCATCATGATTGCTAGAAGAGGCGCGTACCTGATCATTGTACTTGTCACCCAGCCGTCGTTTGATCAGTCCCCTCGTAACAGCCACAGCGTCGTGCGGCTCTGCATTCTTCTTGAGGTGAGCAACGGAAGCCTCTACCCCTCCATCAAAACCCTGCCAAAGCAAGATCCATATCCCCACGGATAACACGTAGGCCAAATTCCTACGCAAACGCGCCATCGTTCTCCAAGATTTCTCGTCTCACGAGGTCTCTCAGGTTCCTGGTTAAAATCAGTGTGTGGTGGCCGTTCAAGATCTCACTTGGAGGATACATCGGCCTGTCCTTTTGAAGAACGATGACTTCAGGATGCTGATGTAGCATCACCATGACAAATTACACGTTAACCACACCGCACTTGCATCCAAGTAAAAGCACACTGCAGCTCAAACTAGTTACAAGATTTCTCGGCAATTTTCTGTTGATAACGTGTGTTGAGAACCCTCTCATGAGCACCTTAGTTCTCTGTCATTATTGCTTGTCAACCATCCAACATCGTCGTCCAACTCGAACTTCACGGTTCCAGCACGAACAGTCTGAACGACCGCGTGGAGGTCATTGTGGATCCAGAGATCGGCACATGCTCCGTCAGCGTCAGTCCGGCCTTCTTGAACGTGTTGAGCAAGTCTTCCTCGTACGTAACCGTGCCGAAATCGATGGTCGTGAGGAACTTGAGCAGGGGTTTGCTGATCTCCACGAGCTTCGAGTGGCTCGTCTGGATGGTCTGCGTCACGTAGACGCGCCCAGTCTTGGGCTTCAGCATGCTCACACAGTGTTGCAGCGCCTTCACTGCGTCCGGCATGAGCATAAGTGACGAGCTGAAGTAGACAGCGTCATAGGGACCCCCTTGATAGTCGTAGATGGAGGCGTGGTGCACTTGGACATGTCTTGTCAGCTGTTTCTCCATCAACAGAGACTGGCACCGCTCCACGTAGTCTGCGTCATAGTCCACGCCGTCCGCTGTGATGTCCTTGCGCTTCAATTGATCCCCATTGTTGATCAGAGCGAGTCCTGTATCGATCCCCACATCCAGGAACTTGCTGCCCTTTGGTAGGCGCTCCAGCACCTCCGCGTACCAACCGGTCGTGAGCTTCACGATCGTTGCGTCATAGATACGAGCGCGAGCCACACGCACAACGCCATACAGAGTCACAGCCCCCACAGCCGTCACTACAGCGATAGCACCTGAATACTGTACTTTCAGATATCAACCAATCATCCATCGATTAGGAGCAGAATATTGCGAATCTAGTCGAAATATTGCGAATCAATCGCAAACATTGCGTTCGACGTCAACGTTGAACTGGTTGAACCTGACGTGAGTTCATTCCGCAATCTTCAGTGTTACCGAGACCATCACTCCAGCGAGACCATCACTCCAGCGAGACCCTCTCATGGCTCTGATCCCGTCTGGCACCTACGGCCCGCAGGGCTTCCGCGAGTGCTGGGGCGACTACCGCGCCGAGGCGGATCTGGAGGACCCGTCGCTGCCGCTCTACCGCTTCCAGCGCAATCTCCCACGTCTGCCTGTGCCCTCGCTGAACGAAACCGTTGCCTTATACCTGGAAACACTGAAGCCTCTCGTGTCGCCCGTCGAGTTTGCGCGCTCGAAGGAGCTGGCCGCCGCATTCGTGCGGCCCGGCGGCATGGGCGAGGAGCTGCAGCGCCGTCTATTGGCCCGCGCCAAGGACCGCAGCGACTCGAGCTTCCTCGTCGAGTGGTGGAATACGTTGGGATATCTACAGGTGCGCGACCCCGTGGTGTTCAACGTTAGCTACTTTTTCCACTTTGCAGACAGCGTACACCCCACCCAGCGCTCCAATATTGGGCGTGCAGCGGCGCTGCTGAGAGGCTCCGTATTGTTCGCTCGTCAAGTGGCAGACGGATCGCTGGAGCCTGAACAACTGGGAAAGAACAAAACGCCCATCTGTGCTACGGCCTACAAGTACATATTCAATGCCTGTCGCATCCCACGACGTGAACAAGACTCGTACAGGATCTACGACCCCAAGACGCACACACATGCAGTCGTTATGCGTCACAACAAGTTCTTCCAATTGGAGCTGCTGGATCCCCGTACACAGGAACCACTGAGTTTTGAGGCGCTGTGTTTTCAGCTAGCCAGGATTTTAGAAGCTGCAGGAGCTAAGGAATCGGCTGTGGGTGCGCTTACGTCTCAGGATCGTGACTCGTGGGCAGATGCTCGTGAGGAGTTGATTAGAGCTTCTCCGAAGAACGAGGAGTCACTGCGTGCGATCGAGAGCTCGCTACTGGTGCTGAACATGGATGATGAGACTCCTGTGTCGCGTACTGAGGTGGCACGTGGGCTCTGGCATGGCAACGGACGCAACCGCTTCTTTGATAAGTGTGTGCAGATTGTTGTGTTTGAGAATGGCAAGGCTGGACTCCTTGGCGAGCACTCAATGCTCGATGGTATGCCCATGGCTCGCTACACAGACTACCTGCTGTCACGTCTGCACCATGGCCAGACTGATTTGGGTCGTCGTGGTCAGACGACGGCGCAGCTTGAACGCTCGCTGATTGCCCCGAAGCAACTTACGTTCCGGTTCACAGCCCAAACACTGCGCAACATCGCCGAGGCGGAGAAGGTGTTTGATCAGACGGTGATCGACCACGAAGTGTTTGTGCAGGTCTTCTACGGATACGGCGCACGTTCCATCAAGGGATTCCGCTGCAGCCCGGACGCGTTCGTGCAGTTGGCTATTCAGCTGGCCTACAAGAAGCTATTCAAGAAGAACGTGGCCACGTACGAGGCCTCACAAACACGCACCTTCCTGCACGGGCGTACCGAGACGACCCGCAGCTGCTCGGCAGCTAGTGCCAAGTTTACGGATGCCATGGAGGATGAGTCGGGTGCCGTCACCACCGAAGAGAAAAAGAAGCTGCTGCTTGCCGCTGCCAACGCGCACGTAGCGTACATGCGCAAAGCCGGCGCCGGCCGCGGTGTAGACCGCCACATCCTGGGCATGAAGCTGCTTGTCCATCCCGGTGAGCGCGTACCTTTCTTCGAGGACCCAGTGATGGCCAGGGCCAGTCGCTGGCTTATTTCAACGAGTCACCTGACTAACGAGTTGTTCGATGGCTGGGGATGGGGTGAAGTCGTGCCTGAGGGCCTGGGCATCGCCTACAGTGTGAAGGACCAGTCCATCCAGTTCAACATCGCTTGCCGCCAGCACGGTAGCTGGGGCGCTCGCATGGGTCACTTGCTCGAGGAAAGTCTTGTCGAGATGCAACAACTCTTTGCGCAGTCCAAGGAAGTTGGCGCTAAGCTGTAAGGATGCAGTAGTAAGAAACTAGGCGTCGGCCAAACCTAAATTGCACAAGCACAAGATAATGCACAAGTTCATCCAGAGCATGCATGAAGATTAATGCATTGAGTCAGTGGATTGATCTCGTTTTTTGAGTGTGCTAAAAACGAAACTATTTGAAACCATTTAGGCATTTTTGCTTCTTGTCGACGATTCAACACGTCGAAATGCTCGTTGCCAACGCATTTTAACTTTGCCCAAATGGTGGTTGGTATGCCAACCGTTCAAGCCTGACCATCAAAGACGGAGGCGATTATTGCAATTGACATTCACGCTGTAGCAACGTGTATGCTCGCAAAAATACTGAGAATGCTTTGGAAACACATCAGTCCAACCAACCAGCCAAATGCCTCAGCTTACCTACACAACTGGGAAGCAAATAAGCATAACTCAATAGTCATTCGATCACTTTTCCATCGCAACCCCTTTATTTACGGAACTCACTGAGCTCCTCATGGAAATGGTCTAGCGCCACCAACATAAGCGCATATGGCAGGTTCTGTTTCATGACTGTGGAGCGGATAAACGGCAAACCAGCAGCCACCGTCGAAATGCCAGCACTGGCCAGATCGTCTTCACGCTGTGTCGCCAATGCCGTCTTGATACCGCAATACAGGAAGAAAAATCTAATCAGCAACAATCGTCAGTAACAACAACTTTGCAACCACAATATCACACTGCTCGTATTCACCCTGAGAAAGCTCCTCCGGTTGTGGCAGCACCACGTGCGACGGAACTCAAAGCAGCAGGTGCCAACTTCCCATGCTGCTTCATGTACAGCTTGGCTCCGTCGACTACACACCAAGTTGCAGTTAGTATATAATTGCAAAATGTATCATGCACACACTAGCAGCCAACTACAGTACGTACTGCCTCCGAAGCTGGCGCCCGTGACGAAACCCACCAAGCTGCCGAAGATGAGGCGATTGCGCAAGTTGCGTAGCGCCACGGGCTCCGTCAGTGCGCTCAGCCCTTTGTTAGACTTGTCACCATTGCCTTCAATTTTCTGAGCATCAATCTGCGCTGTTACGGCGGCAGGACGCTTGGGCGTCTCGGGCTCATCGAACGACGACCAATTCTGCGAGTCTCCCATACTTGTGGCCGAAATGAGCTGCTCACGGTACTCAAATTTTGTAATTTAGTCCACATTATAAAAAACTATTTAGTCCTCATAAAATAGGGACTAAATCACAAATTCAAAGAGCTATTCATCGACATGATGCCTTTGACGTCGCCTCCGCGCACGGCGTCAGCGTCTTCGTACCGAGCCACCGAGTCGCTGCCGTCCTCGCAACACATGCACCAAGCTGTGCCAGACTTCACTCCACTCTATCCGACCTCCCACCATCGCCATCTTGAAGAAGAGTTCGCTCCATTGCCTCCGTACCGTCCTCGACGTCGCGTGAGTGTTCTACGCCAACCTCGCGGCTGCAATTTGGTGCGACCGTGCACTTTGGCCAGTCAGATCACACGCATGCTGCTATTTAATGGATGCAGTGCCGTGTTGGGTATAATTGCTGCCTTGATGGTGTGGACAGGGGCAGCTCTGACTGTCCTGTTGATGCCTCTTTGTGGCTGTGGTGTCTCAGTCTTTAAAACTTTGCTACACTTCGTCTTCTACTTGTGCTGTACCGATGTTTTTATCTACAATGCATTGGCTGCGACAGCAGCAGATTGCATTGACATGGACTTGGCAGAATGGGGAGATGCAAATAACAGTGAGCTGCACCCCTTACTGCCAATTCGAGTGCCCCCGCCAATTGGAGGAAGAGGAGACCAAGTATTTGAGCCATGTCCGAGATTTGAGAGGTCGTTAGGCAAGGCATCACCGAGGTCGGTACTTGCGACGGTGTACTTTGGATGTTTTAAAGTGTTGATTGGAACTGGACAGATGTTGGCCGTGATGCTGGTGCTCGGGATACTTGGATTTTTGATTGGAGATAAACGCGTACCAATCCATTTCGAGGCGATGACTGTGCAACATCCGTTTGCAGTGTACACGACGGCCTTTGGATTGCTATTGATGGCGTTGGCTTTGCTACATGGGATGACAAGAGTGGCAAAGACTGTTACCAGGTTTTTCTGCTGCGAGACGGTGCTTTGAAGGGAAGCATATTGACGAACACTGGGACGAGACTATGAGCTAACCGGGCTGCAACTAACCGGCCACATTTGAAAGAAGACGACTTCTATCATGCCTACAACTGCCTCGTATAAGGCACGAGGAAGACCAACAAAGAGATCGTGTTGTGGTACGAGGGTTTCTAGCTTGACCTGCGTGCTTAAGTTGTCTCGCTGCCGCCATCGCGTCTGTTTTGCGTGTCTTTCGAATACGTGTTCGAAGGCTATCGCGGACACTACACTAGCAAAGTGCCCCAGGTGTAACCAGGAAATCGCTCTAGCTGAAGTGGAAACTGTGTTAAGCCACTCAGAATTCGCAATGTACATCGCTCGACGCGCAAAAAAGATTCTCGCACCAGCGGATTGCGTAAGCTGCTCCTCCAAAAACGATATGCGGGAGCTGAAAGCCGCTCCATGTGGACACTATTATTGCCAGTCGTGTCTTTGGCGGATGTGTCGACTAGCTTTGGGTGACCGTGCACTTGTGCCGCTGCGCTGTTGCAAGAAGGAGTTACCTGACGACTATGTTCGTGAAACATTGACACATCCAGAGGACTACGCTAAATATCATAAACTTATGCTGGAGAAAGACTGGAAGGTATCGGACCTTGAGTCTGACGCCGAGTACACAGCTACGGTCAAGGCTTTGGGTGCTAAACAGTGCCCAGGTTGTGGTATTGGTGTGCAACGTGACTTTGGTTGCGTTCACATGACCTGCCCAAATGGTCACCAGTTTTGCTACACGTGTCTGCAGCTCTGGGGGTCATGCAACTGCCCATTGATTCCAGAGTCGGAGATACAAGCGATTCTAGGAGAATGAAGTTTCGGCTTGGTCAGCTACCGCGAGTTCCACACTGGAAACAGATTTCCAGCTTCTAATTGCAACACGTTTTGAATGCTTTGCGTGTCGTTTTGATGCATTATGACGTATTCTGGCTAAGTTTTCATAAGAAAACAAACGCCACGTCCCAAAGTCGCCATGAAGTGTTTTTCATCACAGTTGGTTTTTCACCGGTTGGAGAAAGATCCGAAGATGATGAAGGTACAAAACTCTGGAGATCAGCGTCGTGCACGATGCTCTGGCTGTTCTGGCGAATTTTCCTGGTCAGCAACGGAGGCACAACCAATCAACCTGTTTCCATTGGTATGTGGGGATATTTTCTGCCGGTCTTGTTTGGCAAAGGAGGCTCGAGCGGTATTGTCGACAAGACTTGCCCCGTTGCGGTGCTGCGAGAAGGTGGTTCCGCATGATTTCATTCGGGAGGTACTAGAGAATGCAGAAGATGTATATTACTCATTCTTGCTCACTGAGTCGCGTAATGGGGATGATGTGACGAAAGGGTTCCCACATGAACAAGCAAAGTCGTACGCTACCCCTCGCCTACCTTCGAGCACCGATGCACAAATTGTGATGAGCGAGCTTGAGATGAAGCGGCCGGTAGATAGTGATATCAATGCACGAACTGCTGTATCAACTCTATCTCCTAACCAAGTGCATTCAACACCGGGGACTCCTCATGGGAAGAGTACTGCTCAACTAATCCAACCTCGCTATTTCACCCGTAGCTCAAAAGCCTATTTTGCCGGCGTAGACCTAAAACCAAGAGGGGTCAGTACGAATGTCGTGCATGAAGTGGCCGAACGATTACCTGTGTTTATTAAACCTGCGCCAAGTACCTGTTACAAGTGTGGACTTCGAACGCATGGATCACTATACAAGGCTGATTGTGGCCATGCTTTTTGCCTTCACTGCGTGGAAAGTGAAGTTCGGAGATATCAAGATGTGGCTTCCAATGACAATACGGCGCCTGTAGACTGCTGCGGCCAGTTATTGCCACTGAATCTTGTACGACGCGTGATCTCAGGCCGAGACCTAATGGAGTACGCAAAGCGTGTATATTCGAAGCCTATAAGTGATGACACGAAGCCAAAATCGCGTGGAACCAAACGAAGAGTTGCTCCAGATAAAAAGTCAACCAAGATTGTACGGTACACGCCAGGATCTAAAGGCAAAACACCTAAAGGCAAAGCACCTTCCAAGAAAGCGAAGACAGCAGCCAGCCAGAACAACGAACGCCGCGTGTGCATTTCATGCTACTCCCAAGTGACTGCGTTGAACAAGTGGAAAGTTGTCCCGTGTGGTCATGGTTACTGTCTGTCATGTTTGAAGATGATGGCGAAGACAAGTATTACAAATCGCGCACAAGTTCCAATCCGTTGTTGCTCTAAAGAATTTCCTGTCGAGTATGTTAAGAATGCATTGACCAAGGCTCAGTTTGAGAAATACGAGCGTTTTGTTTTGGAACGCAACCCAGAAACGTCAACGCTTCAATCTGATCTGGACTATAAAGCGGTAGTGCGCAAGACCAATGGGAAGCAGTGCCCCAATTGCGGGATCGGTGTAGTGAAAATCGCGGGGTGCAATGCTATCCGGTGCCCACTAGGTCACATTTTTTGCTGGGTATGTCTGAAAAACAAGTGCACGTGTGGAAGAATCTACCAGTACAGTTGATGGTACCATCGTCTGCATGTTATCGCAAGTAGTACTAAGGTATTTCTTTCAGATTTGGATATTTTGAAGTTCTTGCTGCTTTACCGAGTCAATTGACGTATCCGTGACAATGAACGAAAATCATTTTCTTGTCGGTATGCTGTAGACTGGGAAAGTCCACGAAGTCTCCGCCTAACGGGTTCGAGAATGATGTTTTCTCTCCTTCCGAATCACTTTCCAATTATCTTGTACCAACACAAATTCGCCTACCAAGTGGTGCCATGGAAGTTCTTTCAAACTTGGGTAAGTTGGAAGAGCTTACTTCTGCTGACGAATTCGAGCACGTAGTAAATCTCAATTCCGATACAATCGACTCTGTCGAGGGTGAAAAAAGCGATCTAGCTGAGATTTTCGCGTTAAAAGTGTACCATGAAGAAATTCGTCATGCTGAGGAAATTGTACTGGATGAGGCGATTGCTATGAGTGTCTACAATAATGAGGAGTACAAATTGTTGCACCCTACCGAAGATGCTTTAGAAACTGACAATGAAGGCGGTGCGCTGGTTATGCTGGACAGTGAGTCCAAGCCACCTCCAAGTTGTACGTGCTGTTTGACACTTCTTGATAATAAGAGCACTCGTCGTATCTTAACGTGTGGCCACATCTACTGCACTAACTGCATTGCGACGCGTTGTCGTATGGGAGTGCAAGATCGCTCCTTGGTGCCTGCACACTGCTGCAAAAGAGAGTTTCCATCCGACTACGTGAGTGAGGCGTTGGATGTTGTCGAGTTCGAAACCTACGAGCGCTTTCTGAAAGACAAGTCTTGGCGTTCGTTGGACCTTCAGTCGGATCGTGACTATGCCAAAGTGGTAAAGCTAAACAACGGAGTGCAATGTCCTGGTTGTGGAGTGGGGGTGCAGAAATCCATAGGGTGCAACCACATGACGTGTCTGAACGGCCATGAATTCTGTTTCTTGTGCACAAGCAAATGGAAGACCTGCAGCTGCCTTACTTGATGTAGTACCAGTTCGTCAGCATTGCTTATTGAGTTTTTGAGTTTTGGCACGTAGCGTAAGAATGGATTGTTTGCTTGTTTCTTTTCATTACTCGGTTTTGAGTTCTTCACAAACTGCATCAATCCTACACATAGATTCGAGTCAAACCATGCGCTCAGTAGAGCAACAACTCGCGCTCCTCCTTCTCACTGAAGTCGCCGACAGTAGCTGCGAGTACGGGTGGATCAGCCTGTTCCACGCTCGCACCGAATTTCTCGTGAGAGATCAGGATAGAGAATTTCTCGACAGTAGAAATGAGGTCTCCGTTAATACCCACGTAATCGAACTTGCCGAGTATGTCGGTGTAGCCATCCTTGTAAAACTCGGTCTTAGTGCTGCTACCTGACGATACCTTGGCGTACACCTTCACGTAACATGAGCGCACCGGCAGACCAGCACGTATGACTTGAAGTATGCCACATTGCGTCATGATATCGACCTCCAGGCTCGAGTTGAAATACTGTCGAATAAGGTTGATAGGTGGAGCAACGCTAGGCACCGTGCGAGACGATGGAATTTCACGAATCCTGATCATCATCTGCGATGCACGCAGCTCATCCGGAATAGGTACCGTCGTCTCCGCCATATTAGCATCCGATCCGATAGTGTTCATGGCAACATATTGTTGTTGTCGCGGCTCGACGAGTAGAAGGCTTGACGCTGACGCAGCAGAATCAGAAAACGTGTTGAACGGCTCCGTCGAAAACATCAGCTCTACATCAATTGGGTAAAATGCGAGCTCGCACTGTCCAAGGTATTGTGATAACAGCACGACGACACCTTCACCCACACTTGCTTCAAGCTTAACTTGACTTACACGGGTTATCGGTGCACCTTCTCGATTGAATTGGTCATCACAGGTATTATCCACATCAGCATCAATCATTTCCATATCTTGAAGGCGGCTCAAACTCTGGGCCTCGAAGGCATCATACTCTTCCAAAAACTCGTGCATTTTCTGGAAACGTTGGCGCCAACGAGGGTGTGGATGCGTGATATAACTTGAAGTGGCTCGACGAGCAACAGAAAAACTCCGCCCATGCTGGTCATCCGTACGGAAAAAGTCGAGAAAGGCTGCCAAATACGCATACTGCACTGTGGACTTCAGCTCTACATCTGCTAATCCCTCCAGTCGACTGAAAATCCTGATGGAATCTTCGATTCGGTCGAAGAGTATCATATAATACACCATCACAAGCAGGTACTGATCATTCATTCGAGTACGTGTTCCCAACCTCTGACAAAGTTCCCCAAAATATAGGCGTGCATCACCATTCAATATGCGTTTGCCTGACGTCTTCGTTGTCTCTCCCCATGATACCTGGGAGTTCACTTTTCCCGTCACAGGATGCACACGTCTTGTTAAAAATGGCCCAAACTCACAGTGATCAAAACGCTCAAAAACTGACGAAAATCGCTCATTGTGATAGAGGCGTACTTCATCCACGAAAGACGAACAAAATCCACTACCCACTGATTGTATAACATCCTGCGAGCCAGCGAAGAACTCCCGCGTTGTTCGCTCGTCGCGATGAAGTAGTCCGTATTTCCAGATACCACGCACAAAGATCATCTTGCTTCTTAGGTGGTCCAAAAGACCACGGTAAAAAGGTTCATCATGGCATCGCCAGCACAACTTCTCGTAGTCGATTTTCACACCAGGCTTTGAAGATTCCATAAATTGCACGACTTCGTTCAGCGAGCCTCGGGCGCTAACATCGATCCACGAAGCTAAATTCACCCGGGTTGGATTGCGAACTACGGTACAGGCTACTTCATTGTTTTGCGGTTTTACCCAACCAATTACCAGCCCATCAACCGACGCCCGAGCAGGATACTGAGCAAAGATTCCCGCTTCTGGGAAATAGAACGAGAACTTAAACTCGCTGGTGTGATTTGGTGCCACATTTCCTATCTCATTTTTCGTGTAGAACCCCCCTGACCCCATCGGAATGGCGCCTTGGGGTATTTGCAGCAGCAAATTAACATTCGTGAGGTTCTCAGAGCCAATGTTGCTCAATGTGATGACCGTTGTGTAAAGCTTGTTGACAAGTAACTCGGTGTCGGTGTCTTCGTTTTCATCTTGGATTCGTTGCTTCAAAATCAAGACATTTTCATCTGATGGAGCGCGCTCTGCTGGCCCGATGCTCCGATGGTAAAGAATAGCATCGCTCGTGGAAGAAAGGGTCACGTGGGTGCCTGCAGAAGAGGACAGCTGCAATTGGACGTGTTTTGTTTCGACATCAAGATCCAAAACTGCCAATGCAAACAGACCCTCAGTGATCGAGACCAACGCTTCTGGAAAGTACGACGAAACAAAGCGTTGTTCACTTTTCGTTTGTGAACGTAAAATGTGCTCAGCGTACTCTTTCCAAAACTTGTTGCGGCCTGAAAAATCTGGATGCTGGCCAGTGAAAAAGCGCTTTTCTTGCACTTTGCGCACCTTGCCAGGAGGAATGTAGGGGGTATCGTGCTTTACTTTCTTTTTCTTTGTTTCTTCTTCTGAACTGTTTTCAGCGTCATCCTCCTTATCGGCGACGTCTTCATCTTCGCTCTCGATGCTATCAATACTTCGTACCCCAAAATCGTCACCCAAATCCATGCAGTACTCTTCAATTTCGTTGATCACTCCAGAACTTTGCGCAGCTGCCATACCAAATGCAGAAGAAGACCCAAACGATGGTGTTGCACAAGAATAGTTAACGCTCCCGGGTGAAGGAGCAATACTAACACAGGAGCGATGCAGCATTTTTGGCATGTCCCTGTCCCGGTCTCTAGGGGCATATTGGAGTGCACCACCGCACGCCATCGCGGAAGTCTGTTCAATTAGTGGTGATGGTTGCGGGACTGACGGTTCCACTTGGCCTTGTGACAGCACTGTGTTGAAGATACGGGTGAGTGTGGTTGAGCAGTCCGAAAGATAGGTGGATTCAATCTCGTGGATGACAGCTCGGCAAATTCGAGTTCTTTCTTCCACATCTGTAATTCTTTCCGCAACGAGTAGCTTTTCAACGCAACTTAAACACTGGAACTCAGCCGGGGCGAGATAGAATCGCCTCAGGCTATCCTCGTCACCAAGAAGATAATAATCCACCAAGGACTTGCTGATCTTCGCTTCAATCAACGGCTTCGCGAATTGACTGAAAAAATCTGGGTCTTTCCGGGATAGGTAGAAGTTGAAATCATCACACGCATTTGTGTAGTAAAATTTGAGCTTCTCATGAAGATTAAGGTTCGACCATTCCTTCAGCCTCCTTGCGAGTTCACCAACTTCAGGTCCAGATGTAAGAGTCGGCCACAAATTGATAGCGCTCTTAAGATTCTCGTACAAAGCGTACTTGCTGGAAAATGAGCGTGGGAGTGTTTTCACTTCGCCCGGATGCATACAGCTGTGGCTATCAACTTGATGAAAATGTTCAAACGGCGCAAGAGCCTCATCAGCGGACAAACGAATGTCACGCTTGGGTAAAAGCACCATATTGTTTCGACCTGGAAGCGTCATTGCCAGCTCCTGCGTACAGACGCATCCACTTTCGCTATCGAATGCGATCGTGCAAACCTCAAATGATCCTATGTCGCTCGAAAAGAAAGGAAGCCCGCTCAGCTCAAAGCGAACAAGGCCGTCCGGGCTTACAGCAGATGAAACTAAGAGCTGCGATTGTTTACCAAGAAACGATATACTTGGGGTGAGCTCGCCATGTCCTGTCGACGACCACCGAGAGGAGCGCATCTTTGAATATTTTTTAAATGCATTGCCTCCCGACTTGATATCACGATGTAATACAGGCTTAAATCCAGTCACCTTGTCACCGGCTTCTACAGTCACCACCTCCATGTCTGACTCACTAACAATATGAGGGTTTTGAAGAAGCGACGGCTTAGGGAGTGACAAGGATCCAAGTAGGGACTGGGGGGTATGCTTTGAGGATACCAGCGCTCGTCGCTGAAGAATGTAAGCATACTCGTCACTAATCTTGCGCATTTTCAAAAAATCATTCTCGAGCGGGGAAGACCGAAAAGCCATATTCGGTAAGCGAACTCCAGAACTCGTAACAGGTGTCAAACCATCAGCCACAATCACTTCACTCACTTTTTTCAAGCGCACATCTAGGAAATGCTTTAATAACACCAGCACGTGCGTTGAATGTTGGGATACATTCCGTAGCTGAATTGTTAACACCAATTTTTGCTCGTCTTCAGTTTTTAACTCTTGTGAGCAAATCGTCAACGGCAACGTTGGAGTGGCAAGGAGAACTTGCGATGGTTGAACGATTAACCCCAATGGAAAATAAGCTAGTGCGTTTTTCATCTCGCACACTGTCACAGGATATTGGAGACTGAGTGGTCGGATATACACAACATATTTCCCGGCTCGCATTATTCGAACAGCAATGCTGACAGGACAATTTAGATTGTTCTTAACCACTTCGACTTTTGACAAATGTGCTGCATTTTGGAGCACTGTATCAACAACTTCACAAACAGACACAATGTTAGCCTCAATCCATGCCCCAACTTCAGCCGAAAAGGCAAAGGGGATTGGAATCTCCACAGTCTCTTCCACAGAACAATTCACGATTTGTGGTCGATAAGAACGCAGATTCGGTAACTCCCAAGTGCAAGACTGAATAGACCCAGTACGAGCCCCAAATTCCACTCTGAGTTGCTCAATGGCATGAAGTGCCCCCAAGTTGACCTCCCCCGAGCCATCAGTTTGGAGCGTCGACTTGATTAATTCACGCGAATTGGTGTGTTTAAAAATGAAATCCGCTGGTGTGTTTGGGACCGATTCTCCATTGTGACCGAGCACAAGTACACGAAACTCACTTGGGCTATATGGGTTTCCCGATTCAAGCGGTCTCCGAGTCAAATGGGCTGTGTACGTGCCATTAAAATTGTTTACTCGTTGGACTTCAAAGCGCTTGGAGTCGCTCACCTTCGGTAAGTCGCTTAATGTCACAGTAGAGCCTTGGTCAATTTTTTGTCTTGAAACACGAGCCTCCAGCTTAATATTAAAGCTCTCAGCATCCATCGGGATCTCAAAGCAAGGAGGGTCGTGTACGATTTCCTGCATGGATGCATATGACAGCACCTCCTTATGAGAACTCGAGCCGACATTGCTGGTATTTACAAGATCAAATTCAATCACCAACTTTACATCAACAATGGAGTCAAGCGGTTCACCTGTCGCAAGACCAGCAACTAGTAGACGTGGCCGAGTAACAAGTTGGGCGATGCAACCAGGAAGTAACTGTTCGGTATCGACGTGCATGTCGACGCTTATATCGTACGACTCAGCCAAATAGCTGAATAAACCGTGAAAATTGCCAAATGACTCATGGCAGAATGCGATCGCAAACTTATCACCCGATGCAACATCATTTGAATGGCGGAACGGAATAATGATGGTTCCTTTTTGGTCTGGCGTATACTCGCGCCCGTGTTGCGCTCTGCAACCACCAGATTTTACGTTGAGCACAAGTGCACGAGCGTCAGGTAGCAGGTTTCCGCGCTCATCTAGTACTGTAAACTCGTGGCCTTTAGTTGTAATGCGCTCGACGTGGCGGAGAAACCCTTTACGTAGGATGGCCCGACAAGTTATTCCTTTTTCAAACACTTCTACCACAAACACACCACGTTGAGAATTCTTCGTTGTACGAAACTCGATGGGCACTCGAGACTCTTGCCACTGCGTGAGATGGCTCAAATCGATAACCTGTTCTTCCGTCGGCAGTAAGCCATCAAGACAAATGTCACCCTTAATTTCACGACGCAAGCGTGAATAGTACTCCATCGTTTTAATCTCGTACAAATAGGCTGTTAATGATTTGACGTTGCAAGTGCGCACGTAAATTCGCAGCGGATCTTCTGGCAAAAAGTAGGTCGGATTAGACTCGCAGAAAGTCAAGCTAGTCTGACTTGATAGTTGCTGACCATAGTTTTGAAGTTTCGCTGTCCACTCAGCAAAGTCACCTTTGCCCAGTTTGATCATAGTCAACGCGTGTTGTACATCTAACATACTGCTATCCAGGTGGGTGCGAAGCGCGCTGAATACTACTTCATCACCGATTGCAGATGACCACAGTGTTGCTAAGCTTTTGTGGATAATCTCGTCGTGGTTTCCTTGTGACACACTGTCGAACCCGCAAGACCCAATGTACCGAAACGCACCCAAAGTACGGCCACCTGCGATTTTCACGTAATCCACCAGAGCATTTAACAGTTCCGTCACAGTTGTGGGGTTTGTCCGATAGACAGTATTCAAGAGCTCGAGTTTTCGGAATAGTATCATCACCTGAATAGTATCCACCGCCGACGGGGTAAAATCACGCAAAAACTCCAAATACGTCGCAATATGCTGTAGTTCTTTCTCATTTTGAGCTGCATTTCGGAGATCAGAACACTGCGCGCTATCAACCTCAGCAGCCGCTCGAAGGAGCTGCATTCCGCGAACAGCGAACTCGCTGTTGTTGCGAAAAAGCTCAGGCTCTTGTCGTGCGCATTCCAACAATTGCGAGAATGACAGGTATCGGTGAGCTGCTCGGAAATTAAAGCTGTAGTCCTTGTAGGACTCCTGTTGCTTCTTACGCTGGACGTCCCTGACGATAACGTCTACATACCTACATATAGACAAGTAGAGCAGATAGTTAGACTCTGGTCACACAAAATTAACTAAGCATGCATACCCTGGGATATCTGCATACTCAAACGGATACTCGTCCAAAAACACCTCAAGCATCTTCCAATGTTCATCTTCAGGTCCGTCCCAAGTGAGAACCTTTTGGAAGGTCTTCTCCCGCCCGTAGACATCCAAATCGTGGAGAATCCCAGACAACCCCGTCTCTCTCATAGTGCTAAATCTCAATACATCCAGCTTGCCTTCAATTCTGGCATCAAGGTCCAGTAACTTCTCTCTCAGTACCGTCGGGTATGTTTCCTTTTTGACCTCCGTCGTGACTCCTGCCGGTTCCGGATCACGATAGTCCACCTGCAATACCGTCGTAACCTGCTGCATCACATTCTACACACCAGCATGAGTTCACACTTTGCCACCACTCTACCTCTGTTCTACCTACCTTAATTTCCTCGTCCGCCTTCTTCAGTTTGTAATGGAGGTCCAATTCCAGCAACAGTCGCCGTCTCTGGATCCTCTGTGTGCGTCTCCAGCAGCTCCTCCCTGTGAGCTCCCTCTCCACCAGCTCTAGCTGCATCTTGCTCTCCCCCAATCTCTGCCACGCTTCCTCGTTCCTCTCGGCCTCCATTAGCGTCTGCACTTCCAACACTGTGCACAGAGCCGAGTAATACCAGAAGTCCGGTGTACCCGGCACAAACGTCGACTGCACCAGCTGCAGCTTAGCCGCCACATTCTCTGCCAGCGCGAACTCCTCCTGGAACGCCAACTGCATTTCGGCACTGCCGGTCGCTCCCTCTGATGCCAACTGCGCTTCAAAGTTCGCGGTGACCATCACTCCTGCTTGTCCTCTTGTCCGCAAAATCGGAAGTGAGCCATTGTGTTGAAGGATGTGATAACATGGGTACAGATTTTGCACCCAAGCGATATGATTGGCTGGTTTTGTACCCAAGATCTGTGATTGGCTAATTTTGGATTGTTACTTCAACATAATATATAATATATTTTATATTTCCTCAATGGGGCTGTTCGGGAAGAAGAGCCGAGTGGCGGAGGGCGGAGGGGGAGCTCTGGCTGCGAGGTTACCGTCTACGACTGCTGCCTCGAAAGGCAAGAGTGTGGACAAGTCCATGGACCTGGAGTTGTTCGGCGCTGACAGTGACGAGAGCGACGACGAAGCGACTATTGAACGCTATACGAAGGACGGAGGAGATGAAGAAATGGACGAGGCACAAGCTGCAGAGGCCGAGAAGAGGAAAGTGGCGGTGCTAAATTCGAAGGTAAATAAATCATTCTTGAAGCTGGAGTGAGAGCAATACTAAGATCAAAATTCCACGTAGTTATCGCCGGAAGAGTTGTTCAAGAAGTACGACACAGACGGATCTGGTAACATTTCTGCTTCCGAGTTTCTGGCTATGGTATGACATTCTTTCAATTATGGATAATAGATAGAAGCTAAACAATAGTTTTTGTGCAAGCTACCAGATTTGGGAATGTCAATATCGGCGGCGAAAGCTATGCGGATATTCCGCAGATGTGATACTGACGGTGGTGGTGAGATTGATCTCACCGAATTTAAAGTGGCCATGTTTGCGGTGGACCCTGTCTCGGGTAACACGTTTGGGTTCTCCCCGTCCACGCTGTTGGGCCCTCGAGATGCATTCGAGCTTTTCGATGAAGATGGCACTGGACAGATTGATGAATTAGAATTTGCGGTAAATTTGTAGCCAAATGGTGAATATGCCCGAGAAGTCTTTGACTGACGATGTGTAATGGTCAGGATGTACTGGAATACTTTGGTATGGACGTGAGTGATGAAAAGCAGGAGAAAATTTTCAAGAAGTATGACAAAGACAGGAGTGGATACATTGATTACAAGGAATTCCGTTCTATGTGGGTCAAACTGATCGATGTCCGAGAGGAGCTTACGAAGAGAGGCGTAGATGTACCGAAACATACGCGTTTAGGAAAACTGCAGCAAATGCTAGAATCAATTTTAGATGAAGAGGAAGCTCGTGAGGCGATTGCGCTCGAGGAGGCAAAGAGATTCTTGCAGCGGCAGCGTGACAAAGAAGTCCGAGAGCAACTGGGTCGGAAGGCAGTCATCCGGGCCGAAGACGAAGTGGCAGCTGCTTTGGATGCGGCAGGACAAGTGTACATTATGGGCAGTGGCAAGTACGACCAGTTTACTGGCGAGCCTGTCACTCGAGATGAAGACTTATTTCCTGGTTTCAAGGCTGTCAGTGAGATTTGGTCTTATCGTGTAAATCCACCCAATCAAGATGCCCAAGTAACCAAGTCAAAAGCAGCGCGAAAGGCACATAATCAACTGAAAAAGTCCGATGTAAGCCCTGAGGTGGTTACTAAAGGATCCACACCCAAAAAGCAAACACCTAATACGTTGGAGTCGAACCAAGTCGATGGAATAACATCTAAATACGTGCGTCGAAGGCTTGAAAATAAGCGGTGGAAGTTTCAGAGCCCACCGAGGCTGAACAAACAAACAATCTCCGAGACCAAAACATATATTCGAGCAATGGCTCGGGAACAAGATTTGCCCAATGAACGAGCTAAAGGAGAGCACCATGTAGACTCGAATGCACCCACAGAGTCGTCCGAAGTCGAAGAAATTCATCATGACGAGGGCAATCAAGACGAAGAAGAACTTGCCAAACTTTTCTTTGAAAACCGCGAGTTTGTTCGGAGCCTAAGATTTCGGTCTACCACTTTGATGACAAATACAGGGCCACTGTGGGGTAGAAGTGTCGTGCAAGGCGCAATCAGTGACAGCGTTGCCTTTGCTGTCACTAGTTCAGGCAATGTATTCAGCTGGGGAGGGAGGAATAGTACATGGGAGGCATCTGCACGAAGACTAGCCGGCTTTGATAGTGACTCAGATGGTGAACTTGAAAGTTCGGATGCCAAGAAAAATAGCGACACGAATGAGGCTGGTGTGAAGCTTACTTCACGGTCTACTTTACAAAAGATGTGTACCCCTGCGCAAGTACGGCATCCTTAGGCTTGAGTGATGTAAGGCTCATCTAAAAATTTTGTGTGATAGCTCGAAGGAATACGAAATCCTGACATTGAAGCGAGAGAAGATGTGCAGCAGGAGATTGAGGCTCGACAAAACGAGGAGAACCAACGCTATGAAAGGTACTTTTCCTAGTAACAACCGTCATTTCCCGTCTGATCGGCTATTGTAATGAAGGTTGAAACGAGTAGTTGTATACTATGACGTGTGGGAGCCACCTCCCAGCAACGCAACCCGGCTGCTGTTCATGGAGCAAGTACTGTTACCCAAGGTAGAATATGAGCAACTTATACTGTCGGGTCAACTACGTGGTCTCGAGTTTGATCATATCACAAAAATGGACTTGTCCCTCGAACTTGGAGAATGCTTTGAGTTGGAAGTTGAAGCGAAAGGTGAGGTGGGCCATGTTGCTTTTAAAGAATCTGAAAGAGTGATCAAGGTATGTTTTCTATAGTATTTCGATGATCGGGTATTCACATAACGTGTCCGTAATCTTCGTTATGAAGGAATACAGTCAAGACAAAAAGCGTATCCAAGAGAAACAAATTCATGTTCTCCAAGCGGTATGTAGTGTTTTAAAGGTTTACTGCCTTCCAACTACAACTCACAACACTTCATATTGGTGGTTAGGAAAAAGACAAGATGATACAGGAGGTATTTAGTTCCTTCATAGCATATCGATAACATAGACTCAAAAATCGCTAATCAGCTTTCTGCAGTGGCAAGATGTCAAAATATTACGAGAAGCTAGACATGCCAAACGTGACGAGGACGCGAAACTCAAAATTATCGAGAAGATAAACCGCGCAGTGAGTGGATGATCTATCATTCCTAACATCACTAGAGCCTCTAATCAATCACTACATTCATGTGACAGGACCGCGCATACGAAACTAGAGCCATACGCCGAGTTGCGCAGCTAGAAGACACAATTCCTGAGTTCACTGCCCGAGGTGAAAATTTTCGGATTGATATGAGCGGGATAACTACCAGGTAAGACAAGATTTGGTACGATCAACTGTGTTGGTTGAATACATTAATCTGCATCCGTGTCGTGCACGTAGAGGTCCGCCACTACACTCACCCAGAGGAGCAGTGGTATGTTGCTGTTGGTTGGCACTAAGGTGTATTGAAAAGAAACGTAGAGCTCACTTTATTCCCTTAGGCTGTAGCGAATGTTTCCGCGGGAGGTTCTCATGTGGCATTGCTGATGCAAGACGGGTAAGCTGTTCTACACGTAGGTGAGCTCGCTAAACCGTCTAGGAATGAACTTATTCGACATATTATGGCAGGTCACTTTACACATGTGGAATTGGCGCAAATGGACGTCTCGGCCTCCAACCGAATCAGCGAGGAACAACTTGTTTTGACACTAACCACCCGCAACGTGTCGAAGCTTTCGATGTACGTGTTACATCTTTTGCGATACTAATAGTGCTTCATTACGTGGAATTTTTGACGTGATGCACTGTAGGATATAAGTCTCCGGCAAGTTTCTTGCTCCTTTTCACACAGCGCAGCTATTGACTCGGACGGTTCATTGTACACTTGGGGGTCAACATGTAACGGGAAGCTGGGAGTTGGAATTGTCGAGGATGAGTACAAACAATACTCTTTGATACCGCTACTTGTCAAATTCCCTGGAAAACGTAAAATTCGATTCGTGTCGTGTGGAGCTTCACATAGTGGTGCCGTCACGATGACAGGGGAACTGTTCATGTGGGGTTCAGCAAATGGAGGGCGTCTTGGACTTGGTCCCAATGTCATCGATACCGTAGTTGTTCCCACCTTGGTGAGAGACCTCGTCAACAAAAAAGTTCGAGTATGGCAGGTATCGTGCGGGACGGCACATACCGCACTTTGTACTGAGGTTACATCCGAATACAGCGAAGGCAGCAAGAGGCTACTTGGAGGACATGTGTACGTGTGTGGTGGTGCAACAGCACTTAGCCGATACATGTTGTCGTGGGAGCGTGTGGCGGAGCTAGATTGCGTTGCTGTTCGTCAGGTTGCTTGTGGAGGTAGTCACACTGCAGCTGTGTCCTCGTATGGCGAACTTTACACCTGGGGTCGCAATTTTCACGGTTGCACAGGTCACGATGCCAGTGTAAGTGAACGTGAAGCATATTTTTTTTACTAGCTGGGGCTTATTGGTTTGTATGCTGGATGCAGCGGGTATTTATTGAGAAACCCGAGCTACTCAAATGTTTGCATGTGGAGCCTTATAACCTCGCGCTAGACAGGCCCTGTCGCCAAATCACGATTTACAACGAACAAGGTCCCCATTTGGCAGTCAACGGGGAGAAAGGAGGCGCGTTGGCGACATGTATTCACACTCACGTACGACTTCCTAGGCTTGAGTAAACCTGTTAGAGTGTACTCATGCTATCGTTTTGTTTGGTGTGCAGCTAGAGGACAATCCATGGTGGGAAGTCGACCTTGGACAACCTGCTGTCATCGAAAAAATTCGGGTATAGCAATCTATGAGTTGGCCTACCATGATTCGAGCCTGAACTATGACCTAACTTATGTCTATTGGAAGCTGTGGAATCGCACAGATGAGCCGTTGAACCCGTCAAAAAGCAGATCCGAGTACAGTAATCGGCTGTTCCCGTGCTGGATCTTCGTGAGTGAGTTTGCGTTTAAGGATTTGGAAGGCAGAGAAGGGTGCGTTGCTTGACATCAATTTTTTCATAAGGAGTGCTTCAAGGTTTGACAAATAGATGACGATGTAGTCTGCGAGCCGCAAAAGTACAGTCAAGTGCATTTGAGTTGTTTCGTTCGAACAAGCGGATGACAGAGTGGGTACTTCCAACAGCAAATACTGTGGGTCAGTTCGTTCGAGTTCAGCTGCAAAACAAAAACTTTCTCCACTTCGCGGAACTAGAAGTGTTTGGAGTCTACTCCGCGTTCAAATATGTTGGCAAAGTCGGCACAGTACAATGCAGTGCAGACGCAACGCTTGTCGTCATGCCCCCCATTTCGACCCAAAGGTGCGTCAACACATCTACTGCCTCAACTGTATCTAAACAATGTTCACTTTTCACGTCACAATTCAGTGTACTGGACGACTACTACCTCCGCGCCATCCAAGCAGATGCCGGCCATGCCACCATTCTACGCCAGTATGACGCCTACGACCGATCATTCCGCAAGTTCGGACGAGGTACTCCAGAGATACTTGATGGACCGTGTCGACTATGTCGTGTTTTTCGTGACTGCGAGATCTGCGAATTCTACACGTCGGCCAAGTACAATCGTCGCTCAATTAGCGGCAGCGATCTGAAGCCGCTTCCTGTTCGTCTCGTAGGTGATCGAATGGGTCTATTGGTACGTCTATTACCATCTTCTAGCTCTGATATTTGCACTAATTTCAGTTTAACATGAAGGAACTCGTCCAAGTCGCATTAGCTGAAGGCACATTAGAAGCCGATCAACAGGAGCGACTTCGCCACGAGCAAGAAGCAGATCGGAAAGCCGAAGCCGAGAGACTCGAGGCAGAGTCCGAGGACCAAGAGCCCAACAAGCGTCAACTTCGGTTGCTCCGACCATTTCAAGGTCTCCGCAGAAAAGTGTACACGTAACGTATTTGTCAACAGACAAATACTTCAGTCGTGCTGTTGCAAGACTGAAGAAGAATGAACAACTAGACTAGTCTGTATGTATATATGAATCCATTCCACTTCGCAACACAAGCCTATCGAGATCACACTCAAACATCTGGCAATTAACTGGATCGAGTCTGAAGGAGGGGGAGTTCCTCCTCTTGCGGAGCAGCACTTTCGATGGCTTTGGTGGCGAGTGTTGGTGTCAGTCTATCGCAAGTTGATAGGCCAACTCTATGATAAGCATCTCCGAAAAGAAAAGATCATGCAGGGGTGAGTCACGGTCACTGTACTTGACCAAGCCGCACTGAAGAAAAACATAAAGACCAGCCGATTCGTTCATGGCCTCCGATCCATGTTTTAAAGCCGAATCGGCCACATTTCAGCACACTGGGTAACTTCGCAAAAGAAAGCTCTTCCTACTCCTGCTAACTAGCCGACCGGACTATCACCCTAATGTAACCCCGTTACAAAGGCACTAGCAAAACCAATTTTTCAAAAAATAAGAGAGATCCTAAGAGTGACATCAAAGAAATAAACCCTATAACAACTTTATATAGTAGTAAAAACTGTTTATTGTCCAAAGATTAAAACCTACCGAAATCCTCCTCAGACATCTCGAACACCACCTATCGACGTGGTTGGAAGACGCGGAAAGGTCAAACAAATGAGTAAAAATTTATCCATTTCTGATCAACCACAGCCAACTCCTGGATATTGCCATTCTTGTCCTCGTCGACCAAAGTTCGCTCCACGCCACCGCCACTTACTCGAAGAACCACACAGTGCCCTAAACAATTCCGGTTGTACGCACTTACAAGGTACAAGCCATCCTCAAGCTTCAATTCCAATAGTACGGTAAGGCCACGGCGACCACCCTACACCAAATTCTTTCGTAAATAATTTACCACAATGTCGCACCGAGCAGCTCGAAGTCTCGGTAGCAACTTAGCAAACTCATTCCACGTACAACCCCGACGAAGGTCACGTCCTCTCGCCAACTCTTCATCAAGAAATTCGTCCACAACAGACTGAGGAACCAAATTGGGCCGTCCGATAATTCATGCTGCCAAATGTAATCCATCGAACATGTAAGTGTGGTTGTCACTCGCAGCAATAATAGCTTTACCAAGCTCTTCATCTGCCTTGCAAAATTGACGGAAGTGTTGCATGCCGCTATCCTTGAAGCGAATTGCTAGACAAACCTCGGCCGCATGGGTCTCTGCAACCCTATCCATGAGATCCCACCTTCTGCAGCGCTTGGCGTCTGGCGTGGGCCACCAATCCCACAGAACGCTCACATCATAAATACCCTTAGCTTCATTCATACGCACGTTGTCAATTTGCCATACTTCCCACAGCAATTCTGGGTTCGGATCCCAAGCTTCTGGTTGTGTACAGTCGTCATCCACATCATCGTCCCATGGGGCCAATGAGGCCTCTGATTAGGAGCCATCACTCTGCAACTCGTCGCTATCAAACTATCCTCCGCCATATCATCACTACATAGCTCGTCAGATCTCTCATCCTCCGCAGAGGAGAGAGCGCTGTCACTGAAGATGTCTGGTTGGGGCGTCATTTGAGAAAATCTGCGAAGACTTGGCAGCAACCGCGTAAGTTCAAGAATGCTGGATTTGTGGGTGCAGGGGGAGTGTCGGGTTTTCTGAACCCACAAACCCGGACCAGACTGGATTCTCGTTCTTTGATTCGTGATAACATCTTATGGAGGTTTTCTAAATGAGTGGATTCCGTTGCTCGACAGGTAGCTCGACCTTTGGTCTAATACACTTCTCTTTTCTCCACCTTCTGCAGTTTTACCCTTTCCCACCTTCCAGTGTGTCGCGATGACGCGACAGGTTTTGAGCTCAACGTTGGGTAGAACCAACGAAGATTTTCCGCGTCTCAACGGATCCAACTTCCCTGTGTGGAACGCTAGAGTTCGAGCTGTTCTTGATGGGCACGGTCTGCTCGGTTTCATCAATCAAGTCGACTACGACGGAGACTCCGACTCGTTGACTGCCTCCTCGGACGATAATGCCCCTGACCCCCCCAAGTCGAAGACCCGCCCACCCTCACCCTCAGCATCGGAGACTCCAGTTTTACCCTTTCCCACCTTCCAGTGCGTCGCGATGACGCGACAGACTACAGGTGATCCCAACTGCTCAGTGTCTCTCATCTCTGGTCCAAATCCCCGTTTCCACCATTCCTCCTCAGCCGACAGTGTCTTGCATCCTTTCTAGGCCTTCGCCCTATTTCAGCCCGCAAATCCGCTAGCCTAGGCTCATTCAGGGCCTTCGTCATCAAGTCCGCAGGCATTACTGCGCTCTTCCGATACTCAGTCTTCAGCACGCCTTTTTGTGTAGCACCCCTCGAATCAAATGTGGATATCAATATGTTTTGCTTTTGCAGAAGCTGATTCACTGTCAAGCTGCTTCAGAGCGGCCTGATCGTCCACGCACAGTGAAATCGGCCTTCACGCTCCACTCCAAGTTCCCGAGCAATTCCTGCACCCCAAACAACGCCGTTGCTGTATCAGATGCAGCCGTAAACTCGGTCTCCATCATGGCAAGCGCCACTCAGTATTTTAGCTTATATTCCCAGTTCACGACATTCCATACAGCGTCAGTAACCCTCCGGTCACCGACTTCCTGTCTTGCTTATCCACCGCAAAGTCAGCGTCGCTATACGCTACGACGTCCACCTTCATTCGTAGACGCAGCTCCTTCGTGCTAGCCAAGTACCTGACTATCCTCTTAGCGATCTTCCAGTCCGCCATCGACGGGCTGTGTGTCCGGTTAGACGCGTTGTGCACAGCAAAAACAATATCGAGACGCGTGCAGTGCGCAATCCACATCAGGCCCCCAACCAACGACTGAAATTTTGTTCCCGTCATCGCATGTTTTTTCTTCTGACGCGGGTAGCGCCTCTGTAATATCGGCCTCATTCCGCTCGACGCCAATTGGCGTACGCACTCCACACGCCGTATCAATTCCAAACTTCCACAGTATATAGACGATCGCGACCTACTAATCCAAGTCATACCCATCTTCCTCGCTGTACGAAACTCGCATCCCAAGGAACTTGCTCCCCATACCGAGGTCCTTCACCGACATATCTGACAACTCTCCGAAGAACTCGTTCACTGCATTCTGTTCCGTCCCCGTGACCAGCAGGTCAGTCATGTTGACTCTCACCACGAACAACACTCCTTGTCGCCATCTGTAGTACACGCACATGTCAGTTAAGCTCTGTTCGAACCCCACGATAACCAACTTCTGGCCAAGCAGCTTGCTCCAGAAGCGACCTACTTGCTTGAGACCGTACAAAGCCTTCTCAGCTCCACCACGATTTCCTTGTCACATGTGACATGTAGCTTGGTCCTGGTCCCATCCGCGATCATTATTTCTTGCGGCGGCCGAATATAAATGACAAACCCCACCTCCTTATCTAGCTTAACGTAAGCATTATACATATCGCCGTGCTTTGATGGGACTCTCCACTTTCTGGACAAACCCAGTATCAGCTTGACGCTGCTCATGCCAATCACGGCGGTGAATGTGATGCTGTGGTCCACGCCAAATTCTTGCTCCCGCTGACTACCAGCCGCGCCTTTCGACGCTTGATCTCTCTCTCGGCATCCACCTTCGTCTTGTACACCCATTTTGACGTTACCCCCACGCGGTCCTTCGGAAGGTACACTCTATAGCCCTTGGTCTCTTCGCCAATACCGACGCATCGGGCCGTTCAAGTCCGAGAAGATCACACCCCAATGCGATGAATGGACGGGTACCCGCCTGTGGCCTTCCCTGATAGTCTGCCATTTGACTGCTTACCCTGCAAACAGGTTAGACAGTTCACCCTCTTGTGGTCCACCAACTCGGTGCCAGGGCTCGGATCCTTTGCAAGGAGTTCCTCAGCTTCGTAATTCAGGTGTCCGAGACGCCGATGAAACTCAACAAGTGTTCGCTTCTGCACGGTGCCCATCGCCACGTCCGGTCCGTTAGCTTGCTCGTGTAAAGCAACCATAGTCACCTCGGACGGAGGTCCTGGCCCTCTCTCCACCGTTCCAGGCACTACCAGCACGTTTCGATGCAACTCCACGTCTAATACCACCTGCCCTCCATTCTTAGCGGTCACGACGCGTCGCCCGCTTTGTATGCAAGTATCCTTTATTGTCCAGTTGGTCGTATGAGATCAATTGTGTACGATGTTTTTTTGCAAAGTAGACGTCAGTGAGTCCGACAGTTTATGTCGCGCCACACACAGTGACGCGCAACATTACAGCCCACATCATACTAATCGCAAGTAGCTCACCAATTGGCTGTATGCACTGATCATCGCACTGCTTAACGTCGTCAAACCACGACGTGTCGTTTACCAGGCGCCTGCTGGACCCACTGTCCAAGGCCTAGACCTTATTGGACTCGTCCGCTGCCTCGTTTATCGTCAATGTGATGCCTGCTAACTTACTTTCCGCTCTCGTCCGCTCAGGACATGCTGCGCGCAGGTGTCCAATCTCGCCACATCCGTAGTAACTTCGAGTCTCCATTCCCCACTCGCTCACAGTGCCGACCACCTCTCGGTCGATTTTTTTGTGCTTGGACAGTTCCGGCTCCCAAGTCTGAGCGCAGTGAACCAATTCCTCCGCTTGGTGCAAATAGTCCGTCCTGATCCCATCTGTTTTTGCCGTTGAGCCCGTGCGCAGATCCGCGGACCCGTATTACACGTTGTTGTTGAGCACTAGGTAGTCAGCCCCTCCATACACTTCCTAAATGGCGACCAAGGGTGTAACGGGGTTATATTAGGGTGACCCA